>ML790986.1:238265-251809 GCA_009831015.1 Picea engelmannii
CAGATATTTTTGGAGAAGAAAAAAGAGGGTCGCGATATTCCAGACAAATTTTGTATATTTTGTGAAAAATTTGTAGAAATGAGTTATATATATGAGTTCCTCTCAGAAAAACACCCAATTAAAAAACAATTGTCCGAATAGGAGTTCGGGAAGTCAAGATATCGACATTTTAAAATCTGCAAGTTTTCAGGGTTTTTTCTGCGGATGATAGAACGATTTTTTGATTTATGTAGAATCCGAAGGTCAAATTTGATAAAAAAAATTACATATATGAGTTCCTATTTAAAAAATAGTTGATTTAAAAAAAAACAATCACCCAAATCGGAGCTCCAGAAGTGAAGATATCGCTAATTTAAAATCAACCATTTTGGAGGGTTTTCGTGATGGCGACAGAACTGTAGTGTTCATAAATTTTCACAGGGTGATCATATTGCTACCAGATTAGTTCCATTGGATAGAGGATTTTCAGATATTTCTTTTGCTATCTAATATGTGGTGTTTCCCTTGGATATTCACTTTCAATCCCTCGTGGCCCTACAACACAAACCAAAAGCCTCCAACACAAAATTTCAATGCGATATGGAAGCTATTAAAGAGATCAGACTTGCAACATAGGAGAGATATATTAGGAATCTCATGTACATTGACATTACGCCAGAATATACTCAACAAATATATGCTTGGAATGATTACGATGAAGATTGTGAGTATTGGTATATGGACAATTGTAATCTCTGGGATGATAACTACTTTCATATTTTAATTGATGACTTTACTCCACCTTATGTAGAGAACATTATGGAGAGCAGTCTAGATCCTTTTATGAATATTACTTTTCAGTATTCTTTAGTACTAGTGTGTTATTCAGATGATTTTTTGGATATGGAGGGATATACATATTTGGATTCCCATGATCAATGTAGTTCTTTGGAGCATCATTTTCAGCTGGTTCTTGAGTTCATATATCTTCCGCGTGGAGTTCACATGAACATTTGGACATGAGACCCTGGTTTACAATGGTGGTTGGAATACTTCAACATGGTGGCTTCCATTTCTACATGGGACCCTAGTTATCTAGTCTACTTCAACACTATGGTCCACACTTATACATGGGACCCTGGTATATGGTTGTACACCCTCATAAAAAGTGTTGAGGACAACACTTTCATAAGGGGGATAGAATGTTAGGTATCTAGAGAGGTAGTGGGGGGCCCGGAGGGCCAATAGTGATAATAATGGAGGCCATTCAATGTAAGGTGGACTAGGTCCACTATAATATTAAATAAGGCCTACTATGGTAGTTAGATATAATAAATGTAAGAGGACTTTTTAGAAAGTTCTGCTTCTAGAAGGTTCTTCCTCTAGAATGTTCTTAGGTGATTGGTAGCACTTATAAAGGGGTTCAAGCAATGTAATAATCAAGAAGATAAATATTGTATTTGTAGTGGTAGCTCAATAGGAGGATGCCCCCTTGAAGAGGCAAGTGAACAGGAGAGGATCCTTTCCGTAATAGGATCCATTGTGTGGTGTTTCCCTACCTCAAGGGTTTTCTATAATAAAGTGTGGTTTTCATATATTCTTCTTGGATGTATTATGGTATTTTGTATTCAGATATTTGGTACTTAACATTTTCTTAATTTCTGTAGGCTGAGATGTTTGCATTTTGACACTGATAAAATAAGAATAAGAGGGTTTTCAAATTACCTGTGGAGGATGTTGATTGAGACATGTACCAGACTAGAGTAATAATGGTGAATCTTCGCAAGAACTGCTGACTTGGCGCTCAAACTTTTCATAAACTCAAAATAAATAAATTAAACATTGACCTTTTCCCCGTATACCTCTCGAAATACATACATGTCGTTATATTATTAGTGGAAAACTAATCATAAATTCAAATTTTACCTTTTTCGTTGGTTGATGTGACACTAGACATGTTCCATATCCATGTCTATTATGGGGGGTCGAGCATGGTTAGGATAACCACACATCCTGGGGGGCTGTAATCGATGGATGGGTGCCACGTCGAAAGGAGTTTAACCATGGTAGAGTTTTGCACCCCCCAACCCCCTTTGTATTAAACGTCGAGCATGCGAGGGGGGGGGGATATGAACAATTGATCTTTTGATACAGAGCGCACGGTCTAATCTCCATGAAATAAACACTTTTATTAATATAAAATTATAAAAAATGAAAATATTAAACTTATGTTAAATTTAAACAAAATCTAAACTTATTAAACTTAAATGCATTTTTTTTAAACTATCTAATAAATATTTAAACAATAAACCTTTGTTTCATTTAAAATAACAACTATTCTAAATGAAATTTTATTTCATTTATTTTAATTTCAACTAATTTTATTTTTAGTTTATTTATTATTATTTTTAGTTTATTTTTTTTAGCAAGACTAAAATGTCTTATTATTCCTAACTTATAAATTATAAAATTTCCAAATTTATAAAATTTGGACTATGTTACAACAACTACAGTGGTAGAAACATTTTTTTTTTTTGTAAATAAGAAGTATATATATATTAAGAGCCTTCTAGAGTTGAAGTAGAGTAGAAAAATACATAGATATCCACGCTGTAGTTACTGGACTGCCCCAACAAAGGGGAAACCAGTCCAACCAGCCCATGAGTCAAACAAGTCATATGATAAGCTAATAAAAAGACAATATACAAACTGTTTATCATCTAAGACTAGAAGACTGACAAGACTTGAAAAACACTAAAGACCTAGACACCTGGCAGATAGCCTGGCCACGTGGCGTGGAGGTCCTATGTCCAAGGCTCTTCCTCAACATACGTCGTCTGGTCTGCCCATTGCCTTCCATCTTTCACGTCACACGCAGTTCCATCAGCGTTGCTCTCTCGCTCATCCTTCTCCTGTTCCATTTCTGCTGGGCACTGCGCCTTGTCCTGACCTTCACCTGTAGCGGCAGTGAGTTCCTCCATTGGATTCGTTTCGACCGGGTCCGAGGATAAAGCTTCATGCATGGAGGAAAGAGTTTGAAGAAAGATCGCCACCTTTTCCTCTGTAGCCTGTAGGCGAAAATGAATACCCGCCACCCCCTGGCGGAGTTCAAAGACCAGGTCGTGCAATATAGCCAGGCTGTCTCTGAACTGCGCACTATCGAAGGAGTTAGTGAAATGGTTTCCAGCCTCCTTAAGCGCACGATGAGGAGAAGGTTCGCAGCCTAAGTTTCCCAGAGGGTCAAGGACTGGCCTGGAGGCAGAGGGATTCACCGGAGGGTCTTGAAAGTGTCGCAAGAGTGAGTTTGGCGACAGGGGGATTATTGCCAGAGAATTGAACTGTGCGTTCGGTGGAACATGAGAGGAAGTAGAGATAAACTCAGACTGAAGGCGGGGGGAGGAACAGATGGAGGGCGAGTCAGGAGGCGTGACCGAGGGCCGACGAGGCTTCCAAGGAGAGCCCCTCCTCGGTCTTCCCCGTGGTCGCATCATAAGATACACAGTGCGACTGACTGAGGAGATTAAGAGCACCCGGTGAAGGAGAATGGCAGGGGCGACATTGACCCAGAGAATTCGAGCAGGGTCAAGCTAGTGCTGCGAAGGGATGAGCCTTGCGGGAAGCAAACAGAGGTAAATGACAAGCATTGTGAACCAAACCATTCGAAAGCGCAAAGAAGGGGAGAAGACTCCATAAATGCTCCTTCGTATCGCAGTTAAGGCCATTTAATCTCAGAGGAGGGTGGCGGGCTGTGGCACGAGCCCATCACGTGGATCCATGCCTCGGTGGCTGGTGCCTGCTCCCGTCGCATGCCACGGTGACCGCACTAACACCCCATCCGGGGACAGTGGTAGAAACATTTACTAGTATTAGTCTTTTCTAATTGAATTTTTTTCTTTTCTTTCATCATTTTGGCAAATTATTAGATTCACTAATTACTAGTTTATGTTTCCATTCATTCCACTCATGATAAACATGTTTTATATTGATAAGTAGTAATTGTAAATATGTTGCTTTAGCTTTTGGAGATAAACTGTGTTTAGCTTGAGTTGGCCTAATAGTTAAGCATATGTGTTTCTTCCTAGGAGGTCACAAGTTCAAATCCAAAGGGGCGTAGGGTATGAATACCTATGTAAACTTTAGGAGTCAAATCCCTAAGCCTGAGGGGTCCATTATCCCACAAACAATGGGGTCTCATGCACCAATTTGATGTCTAGCAAATAATAAGTGCTTGAGTAGATATTTATAGGATTATGAAAAATGATTAAAATAGTCAAGGGGCATAAAAGTTATTGAATGCATTAAATAAATTTTATACTCTATAACTATTTTAATCATTTTTCATAATAGTTCAAGGTTCATAAAGTTATTCAATGCATTAAATAAATTTTATGCTTCATGACTATTTTAATAATTTTTCATAATGGTTGAAACTCTTTTTTTACTAAATGTTGAAAATTTCAATATTTTAAACATAATTTATCTCCAAAAAACTCAAACAACATTATGACTAACTTAAAAAACTTACACACTCAAATTTTAAATATTATAATATGATATTTAATACTAATTAATAATATATAATACTATAATATTATGACATTTAATACTAATTAATAATATGTAATGTTATATTATTATGAAAATGTCATAATATAAGTGAAATAAATAAAATATCCAATCAAATGATCAACAATCATTGCAATATTAATTGCAATTCCTCTAAGTTTTAAAAAATATCTCAATTAAACAACTAAACATTGAAATAAATAAAATATCTACTCAAATGATCAACAATCATTGCAATCTTAATTGCAATTCCCCCAATTTTAAAAGAGATCTCAATTAAGCACCTCCACATTATGCTATATACGTAATTGTTTAAGTAGATCAATTTTCTATTATGAACACACCAAATGATACTAAGTAACAAATAATTTATAACGTAAAAGATTTAGTGATATTTAATTTAAAAATATTTATTATACAAGTTATATAATTTTTTCAACATAAAATTTTGATTAAGGAACATGTTGTATAATGTTGGTCGAATCAAAAAAATTGAATGATAAAAAACATTCCATAAAAGTTCAGTTTAATTTAAAAGCAAAATGCTTTTGAGTATCTTCGATATATTTACATTAATTGGTATTGTAGATTTAGCATTTCTCATTAAATGAATCCAACAATAAAAACAATAGAACTTTTAGAGGAAAATGCACATGTTTGCACATGCATACATATAACTTTACAAATATTGTAAGATTGATAATTTTCCTTTGAATTAAAAAAAAAGAAGATAATGTGCCATGCAACAAACAATGCTGCAATGAGATACATTACATTTGGTAGTTGTGCCCTGCAACAAACAATGCTGCAAACCACAAACCCTAAACCACATATCAAATATCCATCAAATTATCAAAGATTGATAATTTTCCTTTGAATTAAAAAAAAGGAAGATAATGTGCCATGCAACAAACAATGCTGCAATGAGATACATCACATTTGGTAGTTGTGCCCTGCAACAAACAATGCTGCAAACCACAAACCCTAAACCACATATCAAATATCCACCACATTATCAAAAAAAAACAATAGCCCCTACCCAAAACTATAAAACTCAGATACTCATGCATACTACTTTTACAATGCAAGTTGCACAACTCTGCCTTCTACGCCTGGAGAAACTTGGCCCAGACAACCCCTCTCATTCCCCACTGGCTCTCGTGGAATCTGGGGTTTGGACACTCCATATATATTGGCCGGGATCATATTCTGGGCTTGAGTGACTCTTCCATCCTCTCGCCACAGCTGCTAGATTGCCTTCACAACTCTTAGATACATTTCCTCTTCCAAGCAAAAGTCCCAACCGACCCCTTTTCCTTCTCTACTTGTTGGCGCTCTAGCGAGGAACTCGACCTACAAGCAGACCTTGCCACTGAATGGGATTCTTTTACAACAACACTCACAACAGAGGGCATTAAGCTAAAGGACAGGGAGGACACACTCCTTTGGATCGGAGGTGATGCCTCTGGCTGCCCCTCGGTCTCAAATTTCTACACAACAATAACAACTCTAAAATGGCTGCGGCTTCCTGATCGTTGGAGGATAAACTTCTGGAAGTGGCATCTCCCGCTGAAAATAAAACTCTTCAACTGGCTTGCCCTGGAGCACAAGATCAACACTTGGGATCACCTACGATTGAAAGGGCGGATTGGCCCCAACAACTGCCGTACTACACCTCACATTTTTATAGACTGTGTTTTTACAAAAGCGATTTGGGCCAACATAACAGATTCCCTTCAACTCCACTCGACATGGGCAGGGCCAACACTCTCGGACTGTCACAAATCGTGGATTTTCGATCAGCGTTCCCATCATACTCTCCCTCTATTTACTTGCTGGTTTGTGTGGCTGGAGAGGAACGGTGCCATTTTCAATAACACGACTCCCTCTATATCAACGGTAGTTTCCAGAACTCTGGGATCTTTTGAGTGCTAGACTTGTACACATCGGAAAACAAACTGACAAAAGCGGCCTCCTTTGATCAATCCTCCAGCTACCCAGCCCACAACGTGGTTTGACGGAGCAACACAATCCGACGGTCAAAACTGTGGGGCCGAGGGTTACCTTCTTTTATCAAAAAAACTCTTTCTATTGCTGGACACTAAACTATCGATCTGGCACTAACACAAAGGCATAATTATTGGGGGGCTTGGGCTTCCCTCCTTTTGGCTTCCAGGATGAATCTACAAGAACTACATCTTTTTGGGGATTCAAAAATAATCATAGATTGGTTAAAATTCAGAGGAAAGTTACAGGTCTCTTCTCTCCTTGGTTAGATGGACAGGACCCTTCCTTGGTTAGATGGACAGGACCCGAGAGCTTCAACAACTCTTCAGACACATCATCTATTTACACAGTCCAAGAGAAAATAACAAAAAAAAACAGATGCTCTCTCCAAGATTGCTCTCCAGAAACAAAAATGCCTGCCCTCTCTCTTACAATCACTGGCTTGATAATAATGAGGGACCGACTTCTTTTATTAACATCTTTTAATCATCTCCAGGCTCCATATTTGAACACTAGCACTTCTGTTTTACTCATTTTTGTATCATAATTATTCACATGAGCCTCGCCCTCCCCTTCGGGATTGGATAGTCGTCATCAACCATGTCTTTTTTGCTTGTAATTATGTACTGGCACTAAATTCAGGTCATCATATCTGGGCCTGGAACATAGCCATACATAAGGTACATTGTAGTGAAAAGTCCCGATCTACCTCCTTGGCGTTGTATCAAAAATTATATTTTTCATAAATATAACTGGGAAATTTTTCCATTGGAAAAAAGTAACATAATAAAAATATAGAAACTACTTATGGTATCATATCGTAGCATTACTCAAAAATTCTCTTACGAGCTAGTTAATTCAATCCATCTTACAAATGTGGAATAGACCAAGAAACACAATAAAGTGAAATAAAACATAAAATAACATAAATTCGAAGTGACTTTATTAATGTCTATGCCTAATATCTAATTGACCATTTGAATATGATATTTACTTTATAAGGGTTGTATTTATTAGAGTTCCTATCATTATAACACAAACATATAAAGAGAGTTTTCTAGGTGTCATGGATTCTAAGTGGACATGAATACCTAAGGACTATTGTCGGTAGAGATGGATCAATGGATCACCATCATGACACATCAAAGATCTAGAAGGGTTTCATATCATTTGAAACTAGGATCGATTTTTTTTTAGTTTTAAAAGAGAGGTTTGAAAAAGTCTCGGTTTTAAAGCTAGGTTCCAAAAGAAAAAAACAGATTGTAGAATTGTATGGATTCAACTATATGAATTAGTGCAACCACCATACAAAGCTGTAAAGATAACCTCCTTTTAGTTGTCATAATATGGAATCAAGCCACCATCTAGAAATCAATTGTACGAGCATGAAATTGGGCCATATGATTGTATGGATCAACGGCAGGGGGAAGGAAATCTCTATATGGACTATACAAATTTATAAATTTGAGTCGCGAACACAAAATCGTGGTTGTACAACGCTATACAGTATAGAAGTCATCCATCAAAATTTTACCTATACAACCCTATTTTAAGTGCAATTTCTTTGACAATTTTGGAGCATATTGGATTTGTTCTTACTTGCGTTGTTGTCTAGATTTGCAAATATGGAAGTTTCAACTGCTAATTTATTGTTTTTCGGTGGATCCAAGGAGAAAATGATTGTTTTGGTGCTAGTTATTAGCATATCTATTTTTTTTGGTACTGCTTGAGAGAAAATCTATTAAGAACCCTATGTTTTCGTTGGTTTGAGAGAAGATATGTGGTTTATTAGGCTATTTTTGAGTAGATTTAACAAAATTTTCGTGTTTTTTAGGCTGGTTTTGGGGAGATTTATTGAACATGTTAGGATGCACAAATGGAGGTAAGCGTGAATTGTATTATTGCACAAACATGGGTTGATTAGTTTATATTCATCATTGATTTATCTTAGTTCACACACAAGAGTATGTAAAATCCTTCTTCGACACCTTTGATACCTCTTCGATCTCATGAACTATTGCTCGACATGTTCTATAGTGGAGATTGACTCCCTATACGAGGAATCAACTTCTACACGACCATAACACATGCAAGGTTTGAGGATCTGTGCATGGAATTGCTTAGGAAATGCATAGAGCCAGTTGAGAAATGTCTAATATCAAATTAAACCTAATTAGTCATCTTTAAACCTCTATTTGAGAGCATTTCCAATTAGCAGATGACATCAACTTCTAGCTAAATTAAGAAATGTTATGGGAACCATTAAGCCTTAGAGCCAAGTTCTAGGGTTTGTGGTTTTCCTTAAACCACAACCACCATTTAGTAGAAGACATCAACTTATGCTATCTTTTTGGTTTCTATTCATCCCAAAACCACTAGATTTAGAGGGCACACTCAACCAATTGTCCACTTTTAGATTTCAGCTATCCACTTCTAGATTTTATCTCTCTTCTTGGACTCATATGCACCCATTCAGATAAAGGGTGGGGGGGAGGGGAATGTTGGAAACATAATCCATTAGGGTTAAATATGAATATTTAAGTAATAGGAACCGTCATTGAGAGTCCAAGAGATCTCTTGGAAGATGAATCAAAAGTTCGAGCTCATGTATTTATATCTGTATCATATTAATGAAATGGTAATTCAAGATTATTTCCATTTGCACATTTTAACATTGGTATCATAGCTCAATCTAACATGTTAGGATGCACAAATGGAGGATGTGCAAATCGAGGTCCATAGTAGGTTAATTTTACGCATTCTAACAATGATAATGGAAGAGAATATACATCTAATGAATTTGAAAGCTACCTTCACCAACATGGGATCGAACATAAAACAATAGTTCCATACAATCCTCAACATAATGGTGTATCTAAAAGAATGAATATGACTCTCCTAAATATGGCTCGTTCCATGATGTTTTTCAAGAATGTAAAATTGATGTTTTTGGATGATGCTATTCTATGCACAACTTATGTGAAAAACATGTGTCCATCTCATGCTCTTGAAAACAAGAGTCCTTATGAAATGTGGTATGGCCACATTGTTTCGATGATACATCTTAGGGTCTTTGGTTCCACCTGTTATGCCTTGATTCCTAAGGAGCAAAGAAGCAAGCTTGATGCAAGGAGTTGGAAGTGCATCTTCTTGGGATACTCAAATACCACCAGTTGATATCATATTTACAATGAGAAAAACAAGAAATTCATCATTTCTAGAGATGTAATCTTTCTTGAATCCTCCAAGAATAACAAAATTATTGAGAGGCGGCTTGATCATCTAAAAAAATTCACTCGCTTAAATAGATATCCTGAATTTAATAATGAGATTCCATATCTTGAAGGGGGGATCCCTATCTTGGGTCAATCTATGGAATCTCCTTTTTATTTTGAAAAACAATATTCTCCTCATGAAGAATTTCCAACCATTTCATCAAATCTCAAGGTTCATTTGGATGATGTGATTGAGAGAATTAGAAAGCTAAGTCTTGATGAGAGTTCAACACCATCTCAACCAGTTGAGCAACTTGGACCATCTAAGAAAGGTCCACCAAAATGGCTCATAAAAATACTTGAAAGTGTTCATCTTGATGAGTTTGGAAAGACAGGAACCATAATTTCCTCAAGACAAGATGGAGGTGATGTAGATAATTCAAACTTAAGTGATGTAGATGACATGGATGTTTCATATGATTGTGAGTTAAATTTATCTTCTAACTTTGAACTGAATTCCTTTGAAGAGGCCACTTCTCATGATGAGTGGAAATAATCCATGTAGAAGGAATATGATGGTCTCGTCAAGAATGAGACATGGAAGTTGGTGGATCCTCCATTCAAAACCAAACAAATTGACTAAAAGTGAGTATTCACGATCAAGTACAAATCAGATGGCTCACTGGACAAACACAAAGCAATGCTCGTGGAAAAAGGATTTGAACATAAAGAAGCTATTTATTATGAGGGTAATTTTCCCCCATAACAAAATGGGCTACCATCCATACTCTGTTTTCTATGGTAGCACATAATGGATGGAAAATTCATCAAATGAATGTGAATATCACTTTCTTGAATGGAGACTTGAAGGAGACTATTTTCATGTCTTGATCAATAGGTTTTGTTGTGAAGGGACAAGAACAAAAAGTATGCAAGCTCATCAAATCCTTATATGGCCTAAAACAAGCACCGGAAGCCTGATATGAAAAGTTAACTAAGCATCCTCTAAAATTGAATTTCAAGATTTTCAATCTTGATGACGCAACTCTGTTTTTCAATAAAGTTGGAAACATTGTTGTATATCTTGTAGTATATGTAGATGATCCATTGATAATCGGGAACAATGAAAGCTATATTGCATTCATAAAGAAAGAGTTGAAGAAAGGCTTTGAGATAACATATTTGGGACATCTTCACTACTATTTGGGCATTGAAGTGAATTAAAATACAAAGTGCATATTCATCTCCCAAAAGAAGTATGTTGGAGAATTGTTGAACAAGTTCGAGATGACTGAGTGTAATCTTGTTTCCACTCAAATGGAATATAATTTGAAGCTCAAATCAAAGGAAGGGAATGAATTTGGGGATGCTACCAAGTACATACAACTTGAGGAAGTCTTATCTATCGTACTACCACCAGACTAGACATTACATTTATTGTTGGGATTATTTCCAGCTTCAGGAAAAAGCCTTGTGAAGGACATTGGTCTGCTGCAATTAGAGTTCTGAAATACTTGAAGGGAGCTCAAAATTTCAGATTCAGGCACTCCAAGGTGGATGACTTCAAACTAATTGGATATTCTGATTTAGACTTTGTTGGATAAAACGAAAATGGAGTGTCAATTTCAGGATATCTTATGAGTCTTGGATCAATATCTATCTCTTGGAGATCACACAAACAATAAGTTCCAATAGATTCCACAACAAAGGTATAATATGTGGAAGATACAGAAGCAACAAAAGAGATTGTGTGACTTGGGAAAATACTTAAAGATTTGTAGGAGACACAAGTGAATTATACTCCTCTTCTAGTTGACAATAATTTTGCAATCAAGTTGGCCAAGAATCCCATATTCCATGATTGAACTAAGCACATCAACTCAAAATATCATTTGATTCTATATCATGTAGAGGCCAAGACTATTCACTTGAGACATTGTTCCACAAATGAGAAAATTGCAGACATCTTCACCAAAGCACATGGAAGGGAAGAATTTGAAAAGTTCAGAATGCCACTTGGACTAAAAAACACCCCTTCGGATTAAGGGGGGGAATGTTTGACACATAATCCTTGGGATTACGTTACTTGTAACATTAATGTAAATACGAAGAGTCATAGGTGATCGAAGGAGTTACCCATTAGGGGAGATCAACAATCATTGATTTGTATATTTATTGAGCTTCATGTTAATGAAAGATATAAGTGTGGAGTTACAGTTCTGCCCATACTTGCCATGTTAGTGGTATTAGAGCCTATAGTTTTTTTGTGCCAAGTGTAAATTCTAACCTTGTACAATATCTACTGCAAACTGATATTCAGAAAATAACAGAAAAGATACAATGGCAAATGCAAACATTACACAGAGATTTTCCCCTGGAAACCCAAACCGGGAAAACCAACATATATTATATTCATACATTGTGTTACATTGTTTACAATACAATATACATATAGGAGCCAGCTGCATCCAAAACCCTAACCCAATGACATGGATTAGTCCAAAACCCTAATTCCTTAACCGAAAATAGAAAACCATCGGCAAAAACCATGTGCCAAAAAAACCACCTAAATATCGTGTGGTCCCGAAAATATGTCGTCCCAGAAATATGTTGTCCCGGTAATATGTCATCCCGGAAATATGTCGTCCCGGTGCGAAATTTTTTTTCGGGGGCGCTTCCCCCGAACCCCCGCACGGGGGGCTCCGCCCCCTTGCACCCCCCTACGTGCCCGACGCAAACGTTCAAACACTACTACTCGTGCAAAGAATATAACACATACCCAACATTCTCCCACTTGTTGTTTTCTTTGCACACAGGGGCTTATAGGGTTACATAGTCAACAATCCAAGGCAACAATGCCCATGGATCCTCTACACCAAGAGAACTTCTCAATGCTCACATATTTTGTTAATGAATCTGCAACATTATTCAAAGTGTCCACCTTCATCAGTGATACTTTCTTTTCTTCAATCATGTCTCTCACAAAGTGATATTGAACATTAATGTGCTTTGTCTTTGAATGATAAACATGGTTCTTCACCAATAAAATTGCACTCTGACTGTCACACTCTATCCTTACAGCTTCTTGTACCGACCCAATACCTGAACACAATCTTTGTAACCATACTGCTTCCTTACTTGCATGAGTGGCTGCCATGTATTCAGATTCTGTAGTTGAAAGTGCCACTACAGCCTGTCTTTTGCTCATCCAACTTATTGCTCCTCCAAACAAGTTAAACACATACCCTCTTGTAGATCTCCTACGATCTAAATCTCCAGCCCAGTCTGCATCCACAAAGCCATGTATATCAACCACTCTGTCCAATCCCGGTCTTCCTTCGTAGCACAATCCATAGCTAGCAGTGCCACACAAATACCTGAAAACCCTTTTTATTGCTGTCCAATGCTCCTTCCTTGGTTTTGACATATACCTTCTCAAAAATCCCACTGCATGTGCAATGTCCGGTCTAGTACAGACCATTGCATACATCAAACTTCCAACTGAACTCGCATATGGAACATGAGACATGTCCTCTTCTTCTTCATGTGTCTTGGGACACTGATCCACAGATAACTTTACACCAATAGGAATAGGAACCTTAACCGATTTACATTCCTGCATATTAAACCTCTACAATATTGTCTCGACATATTTTCTCTGATTTAACCAGAGTTTCCTCCTTTTTTCGATCTCTTTTAATTTCCATGCCCAAAATGAAATTTGAAGCACCAAGATCCTTCATGTCGAATTTAGAGGACAACTGAGTTTTCACATCC
>ML790986.1:273846-317122 GCA_009831015.1 Picea engelmannii
TACCTCTTTCAACAACCATTGGTTTCCATTGTGTTGCTTTATTTTTACCTTTCCCATTCCAACAATTTTGCATGGTGCATCGTCACCCAAATGAACCTGTCCAAAATCACCTTGAACATAATCTAGAAAATGTTTCCTATGGGATGTGGCATGAAAGGAAGCCCTTAAATCTACTACCCAAGACTTAGAAATATTATCTGCAGAAAGAATCAAAGCATCTTGTAACACATCACCTATTGCATTTGCTTCCTGATTTCTCTCATGCTGTCCATCTCTTTGTTTCTTTGGAGCTTTGCATTCTTTCTTCAGATGTCCTTTCTTCCCACAATTTCAGCACTCTATCTTTCTAAGTCTGGATTTGGAACTGCCCTTCCTAGAATTCCCACAGTTCCCGAAACCCTTTCCTCTATCCTTTTGTCTTCCACTATTCTCCATGTTCAAAGCATTTCCTGATGTCTCACCTGTGCTTTTCCGTCACATTTCCTCACTAAGAATAACACCAACAACATCATGAATTTTTAAAGTATTTGAACCAGAGACAGATTTACTTACAACCATGACCAAGCCGTTCCAGCTTTCTGGCAATGAGCACAAGATTAGAAGAGCCCTGACCTCATCATCAAAGTCCACTTTTACAGAACTTAGTTGATTAGTAACTGTATTAAAATCATTTAAATGATCTGCAACAGACCCACCTTCCGACATCTTCATATTAAACAATCTCTTCATTAGAAATACCTTATTGGATGTCGAGGGTTTTTCATACAATTTGGCCAATGCATCCATCAAACCCTTTGTTTTCTTTTCTTTGGAAATATTGAAAGCCACCGACGCTGCCAGGATCAACCGTATCATTCCTAGAGCCTTTCTGTCAAGAATCTCCCATTCTTCGTCCTTCGTAGCCGCTGACGTCTTTGTTATTCTGCACTCCCCCGCGTGGAAGAGTGTACATACTTATGGGGTGTAAATACTTCATGGTGTATAAACATGGCTAAGGAAAAGACCTCTGAATCAGGAAGATAATCAGGCTCCACAACCAACACAACTTTGGGAAACTTACCAATATTAGGAAGCTCCTTTTTTCTTTTAGTTTAGAAATACATGCTCTCCCACTTTGAATTCCTAGTATGTCCTGTTTTTATATGTACGACTCTTTTTCCTATCCTATGCAACCTTTAAATTATGTCAGATATTTACCATATGCTCTTCCATTTTGCTTAGCAATTCTATCCCAATAATTGCTTTGTATGTTGGATTATCCCAGCTCACTAGTGTGTGGCATTTTATTCCATACAAGGCTTCAAATGGGCTCATCTTCAATGATTGATAGTCCTCATTATTGTAAGCAAATTCAACTAGATGGAGGTAGTCTTCCCGCTTGGAAGGTTGGTCCATTGCATACATGTTATATCTTCAATTATCATATTATTCTTCTTTGTTTGTCTGACTGAATCTGGGTGATATATTGTACTGAAATTTAAATCTGTCCCAAATCCTTTAAACAATCCCTTCCAAAAATTTGATGTGAACTTGGGATCTATGTCATAAGAAATTGCCTTGGGCACTCCATGTAGCTTAGCAATTTCCTTCATGTAAATTTTTGCAATGTTGGTTTCCTTATGAGTTGTCTTCATTGGAATAAAATGTGTAACCTTAATTAATTTATACACCATTACCATGATAGAATCATGCTACCTCATTGTTCTGAGAAGCTTAGTAGTAAAATCAATTGTAACAACTTCACATTTCCACTGAGGAATGGGAAATGGTTGTAGTAGTCTAGCTGGATATCTATTCTCAACATTTACCTTTTCACATTCTAGGCATCTTTCTATGTAATCAACCACCTCTCTCTTAATTCCTAGCCAAAATTATTGGCTTCTTACAATTTCAATTGATATCAGATATCCTAGGTTCCTAACATAAAATGCATCGTGCATTTCCCTAAAAAATAATTTTTTCATCCCTTTATAATTTGGCACATATACCATGCCCGTGTACATGAGGAATCCATCCTATTTTATCTCATAATATTTAATTTTTTGTTGAAAATTACCTTGTTGTAATGCTTCTTTTATTTGTAAATAGTGTTGATCTAAATTTGCAGACTATAAAATTATGTCTTTTAAATCAGACCTGTATATGCTAATGGTTGTAGCATGCATCTCTTGCACTCTCCTGCTAAGTGCAATAGCCATTTTATTTTCCTTTACTTTAATATGTTTTATATCAAAGTCATATTCACTGAGGAATTTTATCCATCCATTTTTCTTGGCATTTAGTGTTGGCTATCCAAATAAATATTTTAGACCACTATGGTCTATTCTCAACTCAAATATTATGCCCATGAGATAGTTCCTCCACATTTTCAATGCATGATTAATAACTTCCAATTCTAAATCATGTGTAGCGTAGTTCCTCTAATGTTATTTCAATTTTATTGACTCATAACATACCACATGCCCATTTTGCATGAGGACTCCACCAATTCCTCTCTTGCATGCATCAATGCATAAAAACAATTCTTCATATGGGTTTGTAATATTAAATATTGGCGCACTTATTAAAATAATCTCTGGTTGTTGAAATCTTTCTTCACATTCAAAAGTCCATTTGAATTTTACACCATTATTTTGCAAATAATTAATTGGGTTTTCAATCTCGGAAAAATATTTAATAAATACTCTATAACAATCCACAAGTCCCATGAATGATATGAACTCTATAATTTTATTTGGTGTTTCCCTTCCTCTAATGGCATTTATCTTCTCAGGATCAACTGTTATCCCTCCTCTGAAATAATATGCCCCAAGTAATGAATCCTCCTTTGATAGAATATGAACTTACTTAACTTGGCATGCAACCGATTCTCTCTCAATACTTATAGCACCAACCTTAAATGTTTCTCATGTTCCTCCTCTAGCCTTGACTATAAGGGTATATCATCTAAGAAAAAATTTACAAACTTGTCCAAATATTCCATGAACACTCCATTCATCATACACATGAAGACAACTGGTGCATTTGATAGTGCAAATGACACCACAAAAAACTCATAATGTCCATATCTTGTCCTGAATGTTGTCTAATTGATATATTCTTCCTTTATTCTCACTTGGTGATAGAATGACATGATGGTATATTCCTTTGTCTACAAATTCTCCCCCTTTGAATTCAATGGCAAAGGGCTGCTCCCCCTGAGCTTGTGCTTCCCTTTACTAACAATATGAGAGAGATATCACTCTCATACAACATTTTTCTCCTTTTACTTTATCGAGTATGTATACATCTCTTGAGGTTCTTTTTTCATTTGCCACTAATATTTGTGAAGCTTATTTTCTTATCTCACACCCTTTAGAATGAAATGTGAGGTTGTAACCTTGATCACACATTTCGTTGACACTTAGAAGATTATTATTTAATCCTTCAACATTAAATAAATTATGTTCCTTAGTATTTCCATGATCAATATTAACAATACCTTTTCCAACTATCCTTGCAGAAGCCTTATCTCCAAAAGTCACACTACCTCCTTTTTCTTCCTTCAAGGTGAGAAAATTGGTTTGGTCCCTTGCCATGTGTTTTGAACATCCAATATCAATGTAACATTGGTTCCCTTCATTTTGAGCATAAATTACAAGTCCAAATTCTTCCTTCTTCATTTCTTCTTGCTTCTTTTTCCACACCCTCGTGTATTCTTCTCTATGATTGGTAAGAATATCTCCTTCCCTAGGTTTTTTAGGAGACTTTATCATGTTGTTTCTACAATCACGTGCTCTGAAGGAACCTGCTCTGATACCAATTTTTGAACTTATGAGTATATTGAAAGGGGGGGAGGGGCATGAATCATTATACAATAATTTCAACAAAACCTAGTGGTCTGGGGTGTAAATACATCAAAACCTCCATTTTTATGAATACCTCTCAATATCTTTATTTTTAACATTATTTTTATATAGGCTACACAAATCCATTGTCAATGAAACTACAAACACATACAGAGTCGACTATGCAAAATCCAAATATATAATTTTCAAGTAAAATTATATCATAATAATTTCATTACATTTTATCATCAGTCCGATTTTGTAAAAGTATATGTGCTAGACACAGTATATGCAGAGCTAAGTATTAAAGTATTCAAAAAATATTTTTTAAATGGTCACACCAATCTATAGAAAGTAAATTAAACATTCACAGAACTAATAACATGCAACCAATATTCTCTTCCATGAGAAATTAATAAGTGAGAAATTAAATGACCGGTATGTGCAACAATGCATCTCTTAACAATTTATTTTTCATAGGGTACTCCATTCCTATTCATAATGAAGGGAATGATAATGAAGCATGCTAATATTGAATCTACAAGAAACTAATTCTTCAAACCACACAACATCAATGAAATTACAACTCAATCCAATTAAATTCACACTACCGGATAACATTATCATTTCTATAAGAATTAAAATGCATATGAATGCTTCTTGAAACTAATGCTAGAAATAAACACAATACAAAAAGGAAAATATAATTGAGGCATGGTTTTGAGAGGAATGGGGGGTATGCCTTCTCTCAGAATCATGCTTGGCACACTTACAAACTCAAATGCTTAACTATCAGAATGCATAAGAACTAGTATTTATTTCATAATGAAAATGAGTACATCATAAATTAATTCTCATCCCTATCCTTCTCTATTTCTTCGTTAACTCCCTATTATATCAATTGAGTATATATTTATACATAGGAGGGCGTGGATATATCACAATCAACCCCCTATTTTCCGTCATCAAATCTCACAGAAAACACAATTTTGACAAATTTGGAAATTTCCTACAATAGTAACTAGAAGAATACTCTTTAGAAAACCACCCAAATCTCCTTTATCATGCATTTTCTAGAAATTCTTCTTGTAATTCTCCTAATTGGGAATGTTTTGGACAAAACCCATGTTGCAGAATATTGGGATTCATCTTCATCTGTTCACAATGACACTGCAAAAATGTTGTTGGAAATCTTGCATAATTTTGACTGGAAACGTTGATCATGAGTTGAAGTGACATGAAACCATATTGATGTTTTTTTGAACAAAACCCATGTGCTTGATTTGTCCCTTGAAGATCACAAATATTAGAACCATCAAATGTGTTGCGGGATCTTCTCATGTTGTTACATCAATATATTCTAGTAATTTCATCAACTTAAAACAATTCAAATATATTTCATCCATCAAAATAAAGTAAATGCAACATTAGGTTGGAGTTTATACCTCTTGAATCAAAATAACACTTTAATGACAAAATGGTAAGTATGGGATCACCAAGAGGTAACAAAATGGGTGAATGATAGGAAAATTGGTCAAAATGGGGTCCTTTAGACTGCACCAAATGAGACAAAATAGGGACCCTACATCTCCCCCATGCCTAAATATTTGCATGTTTTCATGCAAAAATGAACTTATTCCTATCTGCAAAACTGGTACCAAAAATTTCGTGAGACTCTTCACAAACTAATGGAAAAAAATATGTACTAGGCCTAAGAGGTTGCTCAAACAAGCACATCAATCCTAGAGCTCCTGGGCTGGAACCTTCTAAGCTTAACCTGAATATGTCAATTTTTCAATTTGAATTGTTCAGACTTCTTATACCACTTATGATCCTTTTTCAGTTATTGTTATTTTTTTTGTCTTCCCTCTTAATCTCTTCTTGAAATATTATGATGGATTCTTTTAACACTTATGTTCATTTTTAATGTGCCTCTCCAAGATATCCATTTCTTCAAGGCCCTACCCTGAGGATTTCCTTTTTTTCCAGAATTTCTATGAATTGTTAAGCCATCAACACTAGGAGCACGTTTATTTCCCTTATTGTCATTATAAACAACAAAAACGTTTACACCCTGATTCTCTATGTCATTTGCTCACTGTGGAGGTTTTACCGAAATATTTTTCCTTTTGACACTGGCACTGTTAATGGATACAATTTGGATTAGGAATCATTGCACATAGTTAGATGGAATTCAAATTAGTTATATAACCAATTATGAATTACATGCCGAATGTTGAATCGTGGAAAAAGAAGGGAAATATCAAAGCATTATTATATTGGATCATGTCAAACCATGATCAAAAGATCATTAGTTCAAGGGGACGGTGTTATGATAGTGTGGTAGGGGTGGACAAGATCTTTGAGAAGTGAGAGTTCAATATTATTGGAAGGTGGTTCATAAGGTTAAAAGGTGGTTGTGAAATGAAATCGTAGGTTGAAATGTGAAAATGAAAGGCGGATAGAACATGGGAATCACAATATCATTGTAGTTTTTTATCATGATTTCCCATATTTTTAACAAGCTAAAAAAATTTAAAACTAATCTCACCTTAGGTTGCTTTTTAATGATCATTTAAAGAGGTATTTATAGAGGATGGAATGTAAATAGTTTTGCAAGAAGACTGGAACTTTGAAGACCATTTAGTAATAAACTATACCAAGGAATCTGAATAGTGTTGCTGAAAATAAATTTATGATGTGGATGATTGAACTTTGGATTGATCGGACTACTAGAACACTGGAAGGAGAGGACTGAATCTGCAATAAATTTGAACAATGTTGAAGATGACCTTGTTGCTTCAAGCTTTGCTATGAGGAAGTATTCTACAACAAATCTCAATGATCTTCTACATGAACAAAGATCTAATATAAGAACATAAATATTTTACATAGGAACATAAACATAAATTCACTATTTTAACAAGATTCCTTGTTGAATCGTTGAACTATTTTCCCCCACACCTGAATGTTTGCATGTCCCTATGAAAACTGAGACACTTGTCATCTTCCCTTCAAAACTAATACACAATTTTTAACACTTTAAAATTTCCTAATTTTTGTCATCTAGTGCAAAAATTGAGCCATGCCTTGTGAAGCAACATGAATGGGAATGTCCAAGTTACCTTCTTTGCTAGAACCCTCTGATTTTATCTTGGGGTCTTTGATTTTGCACTTTAAACTTTCTAGACATTTGAAGAAATTTTTGGTTGTTAGCTTTCATTTCTTCCTAAAAATTTCTTTTACACTTTGGGTAAGCATTCAAAGATTCTACTCCATCGTGCTCAAACCTTACTGAGCTCCTCTGATCATTCCTTACAATATAGAGAGTGCATGGTTTGTGTTGCAGTGTTGGCTTAATCAACAAGGATGAATGGTTTTAAGATGTAGCTTAGGTGGAGTTCAAACGAATAATGGTTGGTGGTAGTGGGAAGAACAAGTAAAATTGCAAGGCAAGGATTTCAAAGGGTTTTCATTCAAAATATGTCAATCATAGGAAATGAGATAAGATCCTAGTTCAATGTTTTCAAATTCTAAAAGATTGCCATAGTATTGCACCCCTCAATTCAAATGGACAAAATAAATATTAATGAATTGTACAAGCTTCGATTACCTGATCTTACCTTGTCACTTTTCTTGGAATGTTGCAGGTTCAAGAATAGTATTTCTGATGGTATTCTAGTTTTCTTGAATGAAGAATAGTGGACTGGAAATATTGGAAATCTTGGAGAAGAATCTGTACTGTGAATTGCTTCGTGAAAATATGGTTTGAAATTTTGCAAAAAGTTTTGGTAGCAATCTACCTGTACCTTTTGAATTTTCATGGTTTCTGTGTTGTCAAGAATAGAGAATACCAACTCGAAATTATAATCCTCTATACCTCTTTATTTACCATAAATGATACAAAAACAAATGTTGAAACTCGAACAATAACAAGAAAAAATTCTAGAAATGAAATATTGTTGGAACAATAACATGAAACTAAACATACGCATGCTTCTTGTAGGATAAATTACTGCAAAAAGTGTTCATCCTTATCCCCTTTTTATACATTCCCTTACATGTGAATATATTTTTCTTGAATTCGAACATGGAGAGGAATCATTGGATTACTTACCATTAATTGATGCATCAAGGTATTTAATGCATCCCGTCAAGTATGAATGCATGTATTGGAGTCGAGTAATTTGTAGGATATGACAGTGAGGAGTCATTAATGCATCCCTACTACTGTAAGTGAGGAAACATGTCATTGAGGCATACAAGCTCCAAGGCATGATCACAATCTGTCTTATTGTAACCTAGATAAAGAGTTGGAGTCTATGGGCCAATATTGTTGGAAGGAGGGCCTTAAGCAATCCCCCATCATTCAACACAAAAACCATTCAAAATGATTGAAGAATTTATGAAAAATAAACCACCATAAGATGCAAATATTATTGAGAGAATTACCATCCATAAATATGGGTTTCAAGTAAGGTTTTGGTTGAGTTGCACTAGAAATTATGTTTTTCACAGCTGAGCATTATTTTTCTCTTTTACTATTTTTATTTATTTATTTATTACAATATCCTACCCTACTTGGAGAAATGAAAACACCTTCTCAAGTGTAGGATTATTTCCAATGGATCCATGCGCGTCATAGGATTAAAAATATACTCATATTTAAGTTTGAAAGATATGCTTTGATAAATACCAAAATATGAGGAACCAACTACTTTGATTGATATGATGCCAAAAATTGTTGAAGAGTGAAGGAATTTTGTGGACTGGTAGTTGTATAGACCATATTTCAATATAGTCATGATGCCCTTGGTTCACTTGTTCATTACCACCACTTTGTATGTCCTCCTTTGTCATGCCATGCAAATCGTCTACTATTTGTTGATTGGTCTCTTGAATGCATAAAGGCTATGACAAGAGGCATGGTTGAAATTCCTCGATCTCAGTTTCTAACGTTTACCCTCCATCAGATGTTTTCCATGGATGTTTGGTCTATTCTAGGTCTTATTATTGAAGTTTCTCATGAAAATTTTGGTCTTCTCTCACTTCTTGGAGTGCAGGTATGTCCCTGAATGCTCTGAGGATTTTCTACTCTTGAGATGTAGAGATGTTTCCAACTATTTCTAGGATTTGAGAAAGTTCTTGGAGTAGAAAATTATTGAACATTCTAAAGTTCTACTTGGTTGATAATTCTTATATTTCACATGGATTAGTGTATGGGGTTCTTACGATACCAAAAAATGTAAAATAAATAAATGAAATTATGTAGAAACAAACACGCCAAACAAATTTCAACAATAATGTACTACTCAAACTCCTCATGCTACTAGGACTCTCTCTTCCTACCATTCTCCTCCTCCAAGTCATAAAAGTTGGTGAAAACTTCAAACAACAACACAAGTTATTACTTTAATACTAACTCCTTAAGTAATTCCCTGGAGAGGGTGCCAAAAATGTTAGTCAAATTATATGATAATAATTTCATTACCTTTTATCATCAATCTAATTTTGTAAACTTATGAAGTGTTAGGCACAATAATTGCAAAGCTAAGTCTTAAAGTATTTCAAAAATATTTTTTAAATGGTCACACCACTCTGTAAAAAGTAAATTAAACACTCACATAACTAATTGCGTGCATATAATATTCTCTTCCATGAGCAGTTAATCAGTGAAAAATTAAATGACAGGTATGTGCAACAATGTAGCTCTTAACAATTTATTGTTCAGAGGGTACTCTGTTCTTGTTCATAACCAAGGGAATAATAATGAAGCATGTTGATATTTAATCTACAATAAACTAATTCTTCAAACCACGCGACATCAATGAAATTGCAACTCAAACCAATTAAATTCACACTACTAGATAATGTTGTCATTCTAAAATAATTAAAATGCATATGAAATCTATAAGAAACTAATGCGAGAAATAAACACAATACATAAAGGAAAATATCATTGAGGTGTGGTTCCAAGAGGAAGGGGGCCATGCCTTCTCTTGGAATCACACCTGGAACACTTACGAACTCAAATGCTACAACCATCTGAATGCATAAGAACTAGTATTTATTTCATAATGAAAAGGAGTACATCAGATAATTAAGTCTCATCTCTATCCTTCTCTATTTCATCACTAACTTCCTATTCTCTCAATTGAATATGCATCTATACACATGAGGGTGTGGACAGATAACAATCAACCCCATGTTCTTCAGAATAAAATCTCACAGAAAATACAATTTTGGTAAATTTGGAAACTAGCTGCAACAATAATTGGAAGAATCCTCTTTGGAAAAACCACCCAAATCTTCCTTATCATGCATTTTCTAAAACATATGTCCATGTGTCACCTAATTGGGCATGTTCTAGACAAAACTCATGTCACAGAATCTTGGGATTCATCTTCATTTATTCAAAAATTACCCCGCTAAACTGTTGTTGGAAATCTAGCATAATTTTGACTGGAAACTTTAATCATGAGTTGGAGAAACATGAAACCATACTGATGCATTAGTCAACAAAACACATGTTCCCAATTTGTCCTTGAAAATCACAAGTATCATAACCATCGAAATTGTTGTAGGATATTGTCATGTTTTTACAGGAAAAGTTTCGAGTAATTTCATCAACTTAAAAAAATTCAACTATATTTCATCCATCAAAATAAATGAAATGAAACATTAGGCAGGAGTTTGTACCTCTTGAATCAAAACAAAAATTCACTTAACCATACAAAATAGGGTCCCTACATAATTTAATTTAAAAATTAATATTGTTTACTATTTTTAATATATTTTTATTTGACATATATCATAATCCTAAAATACATACCTCTTTTATTTTTTCTTTAACTTTTTATTATCTTAACCATTTTTAAAATAGTTATAATTTGCACTGGAAGAGACTGAGATCTACAATCCTTAAAAAATTAAGTGTTTGATAATGTTAAGACCCTCTTACCATGCATTAACACAAGGCCTTGTAATTTCAAGGATATAATAAATTTTATAATTAAAAAAAAACTAAAATTAATGTTATAAATTTTGAAAAAAATACCCCACATTAGAACAATGCGTTCTTTACAATTATACAAATTTTATTAATGAAATTTCATCTTTAAGGTACTGTAACACATGCACTAATGGAAACACATGCAATATATTTGTCTTGAAAAATAACATACCACCATTAGAAAAACTCAAATTTCACATAGTTATTCACAAATTCTTTAAATAAAAATTATATATTCAAAAAATAATTCAATTTCCTACATTTTATCTTTTTACACCATATTCAAATTCATTGTAAAAGTATCTTTAATAATCCCTCCAAGTTAACAAATTGTTGTTTTTCCATGTTTTCATTGCCACTAATGGGTCATGAGAGACCATCATTAGCTTGCATTGACACTCAAAAATTTATAAAAAAAACTAGATCACTTGTCATTTAAATGATTGAAATTGAATTAAGAAAGAATATGGTCAGACCATTCACTTAACTAGCTATAAAAACACATTTTCATACTCACGGGACTTAGAATCACATTCCATTAGTTACATTGACTTTAGAGGGCCCACACATCTACATGTAGTCCTTTCCAGATACAAAATATCCAGGTCTTGTTTAGGACAATGCTATGCAAAAATTGAGCTATGTCTACTCGTATTGGATGATTGTTATATGGATTTTTAATGCATTCATTCATATTGGTGTGTTTTGTAGCTAACTTCAATCCAAAAAATAGTCCATTGATGCTTCATGCACTTAGTGGCCAACACTTAATAAAAATTATTGACTCTACCCTAAACCCATATGTAAGTCATTCATTGATGAGGAACAATTGAAATAACCATATACAAGACTACATAACACTTTCAAGAAAGTCCAATATAATCAAATCCACAGGCACAATAACAAGGTAAATTGGGTAAACACTCTATCCTGATTATGGAACCTAACCCCAAGGGGTTCAAGAGAATCAAAAGTGTGACCTCCCCAACTCAACACAGGGAGAAATCTCAAGTGTGGCTCATAACTCCTTTAACTAACTCTCTACACTTGAAATATCAATATATCTTAACTCAAATAAAAATAAAAACTTTACCTCTTACTCAATCATACTTGCTACATTAACCAACTATAACTAATACTAATCCACTCAAAAGAAAATGAAATACACCAATACCAATACATTTCCATGCCATGTAACTAATAAATAAGTATCTCTTAACAAAGTTAGGAACAAACCTTGAAAAATACATATTAAAACAAATTCTAAATAAGTATCTCTTAACAAATTCTAATTAACTGAGATTGATCTTGCACTTGAATACTATTCCATCTCCAAACCAATAAAGTAATAGCATACCTAACATTTTGCAATCTCCTAGGCTTGAAAACTATCCACTTTGCACATTGCCATTCAATTCGTTTTGTCAGTACATTTTCTAGCTTGTTCTCTTTCAACTAGTTGCTCAGTTGTGATCGTTTTGGCATTTGCGAGTTGTCTCTAGCATGTTGCCAAATGCTATTCTAACATTAACTACTCTGTATGGCACTTCAAATTCTCTCTTGTTAGGTAGTACTGTCATTACCCTGGATACTGTTGATCTGTTCAATTGATACCATTCTTTCATGACGAATTCTGGAATTATGATTTGTCAAAGCAATTCCTATAAATTTTACAAAGCTATAGCGAAATTGTGATTTGGCTAGGATGGTATACTGGAGTAGTTTTGCCTAAATAAATGAATCTCTTTTGAGCTACACACAACATGTTGTTTCATGGTTGTCAACCTGCTAATGATCCAGTCTAGATAAAACCATCACATTGTTTCATTATTCTGACCGTTTTTCTTTCTTAATCCTGTTGGCGATGGAAGTCACTCCTGGATTGATAGCAGGAGCAGAGCCCAACGCCCATCAGTTTTATGTCACGGTTGTTCATAGATGGGTGATCGAATGGAGGGAAACTAAAAACAATAGCGTTCCAACTCTGAAACTAGGCCAGGTATGCATGAGCAAGTGAGGTCTTGCGTAAACTTCAGACAGTGAGCTGTAGTAAAGGGTGAACAGGAAGAAGACTTGTACAAGAGAAAAGCGGAGGTCTGTTATAAACAACATGTTTCTAACAGACTGAGGAAGAAGACATCCAAATGCAATATCATCTTACATTCAAATGCAAAGCCAGAGAATGCAGCAATGCAACAATAAATCTTTTATCACAACATAACTGCAACAATTCGCGTGAGTCAGTCGATCACGAACTTTCTTAGCAGGAGACGAAAATTAGATGGAGTAAGAAGAACTGTCTGTCATAAAACAAGAAATCTCATATACAGATGCATAAGCTGAAAGCTAGAATAGTTGTTAAAACATTACAATAGGGAGCTCTGCTCAACCATCGATACTTACAAAATACAAAGACTGAGTTTATATACTCAGGAAAATTCTCCCCACTGAGGCATGCCTCAGTCACCCAAAACTGGGTGTCCCTTCAATCAAACTCGTACTAATATCTTTCTTTAAATGCCACCTTAACTATGCATGGCTCCTGTAAGGAGGGTAGTTGAGCTAATAAGTGTTCAGATAGCGTGTGTAGACTTCTCTGTCGAGCTTAAGACTTCGGCATGGCTCCTTTGAGAAAATCGATACAGAGGACTTCCTCGGGCAGACGGATTGCCAGACCCTCCATTCCCCTTACTTAATGACTAAAAGGAGGTTTCAACCACCCACTCTTGTCGTCATTTACTCCAGGCGAGAAACAGTATGAAGATCGGATCCGATGGCGCTTGGAGACCGGGACGATCCTCTCTGTAACTGAACTCGGTGCTTCGGCCTCCTTTACGTAGCTCCTCTCTTTTTCCAAGTGACCACGGATTGTGACCACGTGCCTATTCCCATGGCGCTTTTCGGTGTTCACGAATATGAAGGGGTTGATCCTTGCTGATCGAAATCACGATGAGCGATATGCCGAGACGACTCAATCTTGTTCCACGCGTCCCTCTAGATTTGACGACTCTTACTTCTCTCGGTGATGTCATGGGCTCGGGTCCAAGATTATCTTGGCACCTCGCGCATCGGAAAATAACGGAGCTGTTTTTTGCGCGTTGGAGTCACGACGGGCGAGGTGTCGAGATGGCTCTACTTGCTGGCAGTTGTTCCTTCTGGACGGACGGCTGAAAACACTTCGGCGATACTGTGGGCCCGAGTCCTAAATGCTTTCGACGCTTCGCGTCTCGCGGCTGGGAGGAGGCTGGTCCTCGTTCTTCAAAGTCACGATGGGCGAAAAGGCGAGGAGCCTAATCGCGCACCACGTGTCCCTCTGGATGGTCGGCTGAGATCTTCTCGGAAATACTGTATAGCTCTTTTTACTGTCGGTTCCCTCCACACGTAACCGTCAGCTAAGGCTTAAGTGCTGGCGCCTCTCGCAACTCGCGACCTCGCGAGTTGGAGTGTCGAACCTTGGCACTCTCCCCCCGCGAAATCCTGAGAGGCGATGGCTCTTTTCCTTTCCACAATTCTCGCGACTCGCGATTTCGTGCAACCAAAGGATATGGTCCTCCCTTCAAACTCACGAACCCTGAGTTCAAGAAATAAACCCACGCATCAACGGATCGTAATCAACGGCCCTCGTTACTTTGCGAGTTCTCCACGGAGACTTCTGACCGTTCACCTCTTTGAAAACTTCTACGCTATACTTGGCGTGACTCGGCTGAGTGCAATTACCCACCGGCCGTTGATCTGCTTCACAAAATAGACCTTGGATGCTGCCGACGACACTTTGCCCGCTCACTTGACCTGCTACTTGGAAAAACATGGATTCTCCCGTGCTGCGTTTGATCCTTTCGTGCAACTTGCAGACCCGAATGCTCTCGAGCCCATGACAAGAATTATCACTAACATTAGGCTCCATGGGGGATAGAATCGTCCCTGTGATGCTCTAAGAACTCCTTCTGCAGCTTCAGTGCCTTGTGGTTGGGCTATGGAGTCACTTATTAGGCCGAAAACATGCAAAAAGAAACTAAACAAAGAACTAAAAGACAATATTTACAAACATAGGAGCCGTCTAAGGCTCAAATAAAACAATTTTTCAGAAAATGCCCATTCACTGGGTTGTTGAAAACCTCTTCAACCTCCAGATCCTGCAACCCGTATGTGTTGTTGGAGAAAATCTTAGAGATTTTAAAGGGGCCGATCCAGAGGGCGTCGAACTTGTTGTGCTTTCCTTTATCCTGTCTAGGTGCGTCCCACTTAAATACCAAGTCCCCGATCTCGAACTCCTTTTTCCTGACCTTTCTGTCAAAAGCTTGTTTGATCTTCTGCTGATGACTGTAAGCTGCGTCCCTCACTTGTTCTCTGATCTGCTGCGCTTCCACTATCTGATGAATTCTTTTGATCATATGCTCTGGTTCTCCCTCGTAGTCTTGAAAGAACTTAGCCACAGGTAAGGCGAGATGAGTAGGGAAAACCGCCTCTGCTCCATAGACTAGTTGAAACGACGAAGTGCCCAGAGACTTCTTCGTGGTGACACGATCGACCCACAGAGAAAATTTCAACTTTGAATCCCAGGCTCTTTTGTTATCCTCTAACAATATTTTGATGATCTTTATCAGGATTTTGTTAGAGGATTCCACTAAACCATTTCCCTGGGGATAGTAGGGGGTGGAGTGAATTAGCGAGATCTGGAACTGCTAACATAACTTAATTAGAGGTTTAGATTTGAAAGAAGCAACATTATCGGTGACGATCCTGCTGGGACAGCAAAATCGGGCTATGATATCCTCCAGGAAGCTGATAATTACTTTGTGTGATGCACTTCTGGTAGGGACAACTTCTATCCACTTGGTGAAATAATCTGTTGTAGTCAGGATCCATCTGTGCTGACCACTCGAGGGAGGATGAATTTCTCTGATGAATTCCAACCCCCACTGCTGAAAAGGTGTCGAAGCTACTATGGGTTTTAATGGCAGCGATTTGAGCTGCTGTCTTCCTGAGAACTTTTGGCATTTGATGCAAGCTCTGATCTCCTTGCAAACATCGGGGAATAAAGTGGGACAGTAATACCCAGCTCAGAGTATCTTGTGAGCTATGGTTTTCTAGAAATGATGACCTCCACAAAGGCCGCTATGAAAATAAAACATAACCTTCTGGGCCTCCTGTGGGTCCAGGCATCTCAGAAACACCCCTAGAGGGTCTCTCCAGTACAAGATTTGGTCGATGAGGCAATACCCGACCTCCTTGAGCTTTAGATCCCTTGCTTTGCTTTTTCCCATTCCATCGGGGGGCTTCAATTCTTGCAGAAAATACAGAATGTCACGATACCAGGCACATTCTGCCAGTGATAAGCCATCTTGAGAGCGTGGGCTGGGTGATTAAGCTTGCTGAGATCCTGGGCGAGTATTGATGAAACTAACTCCCAAGGCTTCGCAGTTAGATTCAACCAGTAGCTTGGCTAAACCTTGCCCCTTAACCAAATTGGTGGGCTCAATCTCCAGATCAAATTCTAGGATCTTGGAAATCCACTTACCTCTTCTTCTATCTATGTCAGGCTGTATAAGAATGTCTTTCACAGAGGCCGAAAGAACGTATGCAGTGATTTTCGAGTGCAAGACATAGACTTTGAAAGCTTTGAGATCTTTCACCAATGCATAGGCTTGTTTTTCCATGATCTCGTATCAGACTTCTACATCTCTCAACACCTTGCTGAAGAAGGCAATGGGCTGCTCTCGTCCTTCCTCATTTCTCTACAACAAGACCGCTGCTACTGTATCACAGGAACCAAAAGAGAAAATCAGGAAATCTTTGGAATAATCAAGACTGATCAACACAGGCGCCTTAGTCAATTCCTTCTTTATTTGAATAAAATATTCCCTGGGTTCAACAGTCCACTTCACTTCATTTCCCTTCCTGAGCATGGCTGTGATATGTTTCACAAATTCAGCAAAATTTGAGACGAATCTCCTCAGAAAATTTATCTTTCCCCAAAAGGCCTGAACTTCCTTCTTAGATCTGGGAAATGACAGGGTCTGAATTGCCTCTACCCTACTAGGATCAACTCTCACCCCCCCTGCTGATACTATATGGCCTAACAGCTTCCCCTCCTTCATAGCAAACAAAGATTTCTTGGGATTTAAGGATAAGCCATACCTCCGACACTTCATGAAAACCTTTCTCAAGTGGTAGCAGTGCTCCTTGTCTGACTTGGAGAAGACTGTGATGTCATCTAAATAGATCACTACAAACTGATCTTTCTCCCCAATGAAGGCTATATCCATAGCTCGCTGAAATGTTGCCCCTGCATTCATCAATCCAAAAGGCATTTTGGCATACATGAATGTGCCCCAAGGAGTTGTGAAGGCTATTTTTTCTCTTTCCTCAGGCATGACTGATATTTGATTGTAACCAGAGAAACCATCAATCATGGATATTCTAGATGCACCAGTGACCTTCTGCACTATGTGTTCCATGCTGGGCAGGGGATAATTGTCTTTTCTCAAGCTTCTGTTCAAGTTCCTGAAATCAACACAGAGTCTGATTTCCCCACTTTTCTTTCTTACTGGAACCAAATTGGCCACCCACTCAGAATACCTCAATGGGACAATGATTTGGGCATCTAACAATTTCTTCACTTCTTTCTCCATGACAGGTAGCAACATGGGATTTATCTGTCTCAGCTTCTGCCTGAATGGTTTAGCTTCTTCTTTCAGTGGGATCTTGTGCTCGATGACAGATGTGTCATACGTGTTGAGGTCTTCATATGTCCATGCAAACACATTGGCGAACTCTCTCAGCAACTCCGTGTACTCGGCCCTCTATCCACTGGTCAGGCTACTTGACAATTTGACGAATCTAGGCTCCTCCTGTGAACCAATGTTGTATTCGGTTGTATCGACATCTTCATTTGAGATCTTTCCCTTTACTAGCACATCATTCCCATCGAACAATCTTTCTAAAGGGACAAGTCCTCTCGAAATGTGATTATTGGGCAACTGAATGATCTGATGATTAGCGATTTTATTTAAAAACTCCTCAGGACGAGGGTCACCTTCCAAGTTGGAATCCTGGTCAATATGCAATGCAGAAAATTCGTCAAATGATTGTAGAAACCTTTCGAGTTCAGAATCATCCTCGAACACCTTCCAATGCTTGACATTGTCTGGCACCGAGGGCCTATATCTTATATCAACATCATTTTCTACCATAGGCGGCAGAGGAAATTTGAGCACGCTAGCTGAAACAGATAAAGAATCGGCCAAAGTATTTTCTCCCCTCGGAATGAAAGAAATGTTAAAAGCCAAGAAGAAATTATCAATAAGGTCCCATACTTCATTACGATAATTCCTGAGCCGGGAATTATGGGCACGATAAGCATTCCTTACCTGCTGAATAATCAACTCAGCATCTCCAAATATTGTCATCTCTTTAATTCCCATTTCTTTTGCGGCCCTCATACCCAGAACAAGAGATTCATACTCTGCCACATTGTTGGTGGCTTCGAATTCCATCTTGTATGACAGGAACACGACTTCTTGACAAGGCGACATGAAAACCACTCCAGCGCCAGCGCCTTCGCTAGAAGAAGCTCCGTAAAAAAACATCTTCCACACAGGGGAGCTTTGAGGGGAAATCAGATGATCAGGGCTGGGGTGTTTTTTGATTATTAAAGAGCTTTCATGGGAATCGGTAAGCTGCAACAAACTAGACCCCAAGTCGGTGTCAAGTGCAAAGATGGGGTGATTTGTAGGGTCTGCTTCATCACTGACAATATAGGCTAGTTGGGTTTCTCTGTATAATCTCCTTTGTTCCCCTCCAAAGACTAGAATGGTGGCATATGTGATATCCATCTGTAGTGTCCCTCCAAGTTTTTTGATCCACGATCTAGACAACAACATACCAAATTTGGGGGGAATGTCGGCTACCACAATATCCATGACCACACTTTTCATGGGCATCTGAAACAGGGAAACCACCAGGTCTTTGATGACTCCTAGGCACTGCACTCTCCTTGAGTCGAAAGAATATAAATCATGATAAGTTCTGGTCACCTCCAGTCCCAATTCTTCCATCACTATCTTTGGCATAAGGTTATGGGAAGCCCCTGAATCCATGAGGCAGTTATGCAGTACTTTATCATGTATGTTCAGGGATATGTAGAAGGGGGGGGATGAGTCATCTCTGTCTTCTACCATGGGGCCTAAGATGACGACTGGATTCTCATATTGAAGGTTTACTGAGTCAGAGGGGGGCTGGGGGGACTCGGATTGTAGCAGCTTGGAGAGGGATCTTTTAAAATCTTCATTTTTAACTAGCTCTGAGAGAGGGACGGGGGTTCTAATCTTTTGAATTTCATGTTCAAAATTAAAGGATGGAATGCACTTAGGAGCTTCACTTACCTCGGTGACGGGTTCTTTGACTATTGGCAAAGCGCTCTGAGCTCTTTTATCTTTAGTAGCGGCTGCTGCAGATCTAATAGGCCTTTCTGCTATGAGGGGTTGGTCTTGGCTGTCAAAGTCTCCTTCTTTCCTTCTCGATCTGAGATTATATCTGTTAGAAGTGTGACCGACCCTTTGTTCTTTCCCCAACTCATGAATTTGAGCACTCATCAGTGATTCTTCATATGCGGACTGTGTCAAATGGGGAAAAGGGGGAGTTTCTTCAATACAGTGAATTTCAGGGCCAAACTCGTCTATCTCCTCTCTTTCCTCATGATCAACTAGGTTGTTTTGGAGGGGGGTTTGAACCCTTTGATATTCTCTGTCTTTTCCCCTTTGTTCCCTCGGGAGGACCTGAGGTATATTGTTAGCAGGTCGTTTGAAACCTCTATTATCAGTGTTCAGGGGATTTCTGTACATGGGCTTCCCCTCTAATTCCCACCTTTCTATCTTGGCAGCAAGCGATTTTATTGCTCTAGCTGTCTCATCTGTCTGATGGGGCAGGGGAGAGGAAATGGACGAGGAAGCTTCAGGCATGTTCTTGGACGTATTTCTATCACTTGCGCTCCTGAGTCGGTTGACAACCAATATGTTAGATTCTACCTCCACGGTCGCATCCTGCTTGAGGGCCAGCGTAACAACTCTTCTCTCCCTTAGCAGTAGGCATAAATCAGGATCAAAAGCACTGGATTAAGTGATCTTTGCAGAAGCTTTGGAGGGTTTTATCTCAACAGGGATTCTGTTATACATTTTATTAAATCTCTTGGAGAAGTCAGAGACAGACTCTCCTTCCTTTATTTTCAACGACCCAAACTCTGTCATGTAATACATGAAATATTTTTTATCTCCCCATTGTCTCAAAAAGGCATTGTCTAATGCTTCGATCCCATCAATAGATCTAGGAGGCAGGGCCTTGAACCATTTTCTAGCCTCTCCTTGGAGGCTGTGGACAAAACTTCTCATCCATACATCCGCGTGCATGATAACATTATCATCCGCAAAGGTATAAAAGGATGCTAGGTGCTCTTCAGCAGCTATGTCCCCCTCGCCTGTAAACTTGGGCAACTGCTTGAGGTAACCACCTACCAGGAGGGCATTGAGGGGCTGAGGTAACACAAGGGGAGCATACCTGGCGGCTATTATAGCTTCCATTCTGGTCATAGGGGGATTAGCACCAGCCATAGGAATATTAGGTGGAGGATAACTTGGAGGAGAAGGAGTTCGCGAAGGGGCTATGGGAAATGAGTCTCGAAGTGGAGTCAGAAACAAGAGAGGATTTAAGGAGAAAGCTAACGAGCTCAAGTCAGCAGGTGCTCCTCCTTGTGCAGGAGTGGGGAAATCTTCTGTGGTCGTGGGTCTACGCCAAGGTACAGCTTCAGGGGAGAGGGGAGTGACAAGGATTTCTCCCTCCAATCCCAGACCAGGAGGGGAAAACTCAGCAGGAACACTCCCAAAATTTAGGAAATGGGAAACCTCTGAAGGAGGTCTATTAAGAAATTGAGGAGGAGAAAATGGAGTTCTTACAGAAGGAGATGGTGGATTACCTGTTTCGGCAGTGGAAGCTGCTTCTTCAGGGGCCTTTCCTTTTCTGAGAACCACCTCTGGATCGGTTTCAGGTGTAGCTAGGGGTAGCTGTGGATGAGACCGCGTGTGTCTGCCTCTGAAAGCCACAATTGATAGAGCAGGTTCTCCCCAGCGGAGTCATCACAATGGAGTCTCCAGGTGCACAACAACAATCTTGATAATTCTGATATCTGATGCACCTTCAGAATCAGTTAATCGTTGTCGTTCAATCCTGGGGAAAATATTCAACTTCGTCCCCGGCAACGGTGCCATAAATGTTGGCGATGGAAGTCACTCCTGGATTGCTAGCAGGAGTAGAGCCCGACGCCCATCAGTTTTATTTCACGATTGTTCATAGATGGGTGATCGAATGGCGGGAAACTCAAAACAATAGCATTCCAACTCTGAAACTAGGCCAGGTATGCATGAGCAAGTGAGGTCTTGCGTAAACTTCAGACAGTGAGCTGTAGTAAAGGGTGAACAGGCGGAAGACTTGTACAAAAGAAAAGTGAAGGTCTGTTATAAACAGCAGGTTTCTAACAGACTGAGGAAGAAGACATCCAAATGCGATATCATATTACATTCAAACGCAAAGCCAGAGAATGCAACAATGCAACAATAAATCTTTTATCACAACAGAACTGCAACAATTCGCGCGAGTCAGTCAATCACGAACTCTCTTAGTAGGAGACGAAAATTAGATGGAGTAAGAAGAACTGTCTGTCATAAAACAAGAAATCTGATATACAGATGCATAAGCTGAAAGCTAGAATAACTGTTAAAACATTACAGTAGGGAGCTCTGCTCAGCCATCGATACTTACAAAATACAAAGACTGAGTTTATATACTCAGGAAAATTCTCCCCACTGAGGCATGCCTCAGTCACCCAAAACTGGGTGTCCCTTCAATCAAAATCGTACTGATATCTTTCTTTAAATGCCACCTTAACTATGCATGGCTCCTGTAAGGAGGGTAGCTGAGCTAATAAGTGTTCAGATAGCATGTGTAGATTTCTCCGTTGAGCTGAAGACTTCGGCATGGCTCCTTTGAGAAAATCGATACACAGGACTTCCTCGGGCAGACGGATTGCTAGACCCTCCATTCCCCTTACTTAATGACTGAAAGGAGGTTTCAACCACCCGCTCTTGTCGTCATTTACTCTAGGCGAGAAACATTATGAAGATCGGATTCGATGGCGCTTGGAGATCGCGACGATCCTCTCTGTAACTGAACTCGGCGCTTAGGCCTCCTTTACGTAGCTCCTCTCTTTTTCCAAGTGACCACGTGCCTATTCCCTTGGCGCTTTTCGGCGTTCGCGAATATGAAGGGGCTGAACCTTGCTGATCGAAATCGCGATGAGCGATATGCCGAGACGGCTCAATCTGGTGCCACGTGTCCCTCTATATTTGATGGTTCTTACTTCTCCTGGCGATGTCGTGGGCTCGGGTCCGAGATTCTCCCGGCACCTTGCGCATCGGAAAATAACGGAGCTATTTTTTGCACGTTGGAGTCGCGACGGGCGAGGCGCCGAGATGGCTCTACTTGCTGGCAGGTGTTCCTTCTGGACGGATGACTGAAAACACTTCAATGATACTGTGGGCCTGAGTCCTGAATGCTTTCGGCGCTTCGCGTCTCGCGGCTGGGAGGAGGCTGGTCCTCGTTCTTCAAAGTCGCGATGGGTGAAAAGGCGAGGAGCCTAATCGCTCACCACGTGTCCCTCTGGAGGGACGACTGAGATCTTCTCGGAAATACTGTATAGCTCTTTTTACTGTCGGTGCCCTCCACACGTAACCGTCGGCTAAGGCTTAAGTGTTGCCGCCTCTCGCAACTCGTGACCTCGCGAGTTGGAGTGTCGAACCTTGGCACTCTCCCCCCGCGAAATCCCGAGAGGCGATGGCTCTTTTCCTTTCCACAATTCTCGCGACTCGCGATTTCGCGCAACCAAAGGATATGGTCCGCCCTTCGAACTCACGAACCCCGAGTTCAAGAAATGAACCCACGCATCAACGGATCGCGATCAACGACCCTCGTTACTTCGCGAGTTCTCCACGGAGACTTCTGACCGTTCACCTCTTTGAAAACTTCTACGCTATACTTGGCGTGACTCGTCTGAGTGCAATTACCCACCGACCGTTGATCTTCTTCACAAAATAGACCTTGGATGCTGCCGACGATACTTTTCCCGCTCACTTGACCTGCTACTTGGAAAAACAGGGATTCTCTCGTGCTGCGTTTGAGCCTTTCGTGCAACTTGCAGACCCGAATGCTCTCGAGCCCATGACAAGAATTATCGCTAACAAATCCCATCAAAATTTGATTAGAAATTTCAATTTGATGTAAAAATGTAATTTCAACATTACAAACCGTAATTTCAAACTAATTCCAGAACAAAATCTATGAATCTACTCAAAATCACAATTTAAGCAATGTTACAATTTCAACTATGAATACAATTTCAGATTTTTTTCATGGATCAAATTCAAATGAATGTAGCCCATATCAAAAGCTCATTTGGTATAAGGTTTTTCTTTCGTTTCATCAATGTCAATGATTTGTTAAAGAAACAACAATGTTTTGTATACAACTTAGGTTAGTATAACATCGTAATAGAGTAAGGAACCCAACTGAACAACTTGAGCTTAACCCTATTGTGAATGCTGGTCATTGGAGGGTTCACTCATTGGAGGGCTCACTCACAAATCCAACTATTGGCTTTGTGGATGAGCCCTCCAATAATCTGGTTAAGGAAGACCAATTAATAGTTATCTTATTGTGTGCTGCAAAAACACATAGGCTCTTCAGTTGGTCTAAAGGTGCTTTCTAAAGTCTAGTATGATGGAGATGTGTAATTCCTTCCATGTTCAACATGTTGAAAATAGCAGCATTGTGAGATATTCTCCAATGAAATCCAATGGGCCACCCTGAGGCTAGCGAGGGAGATTTGGAGAATCAACCAGTCTTATGAGTCAAGGAAAGAGTCAAGGTGAACCTACAAACCTTGTGAATCCAAGACAAGAGTTAGGATGAAGGAGATGCATGCATAAAACCTTGTGAGTCTAGTGCAAAAGGAAAGGTAACTGAATCTTTGTGAGCCCAGTGCAAAAGTCTAGTCAAACATTGTGAGCTTAAATGAAAAAGTCAAGGTAGAGTTTAGCAAGAGTTAGGATGAACATACACATCTCGAGAGCTAGAATGGTATGTGGGATGACCTCCTAGTCCATGTTATGATCTTCTAGGACCTGGACACTCTTAGTAAGCATCACTTTAGCATGTGATCAAGGGGAGTGTCAGATGACCACATGGTTTATAAATATATTCCTCTATTGATGTAATAATGTTGTTAAAAAGAAGGTGTGGACCATGTAAGAAGAGAGAGAAGGATAATATGTAATTGTTGTTCTTGCTAATATTAATATGTGCTTGTTTATGATGTAATTAGTCTACAAGAATAAAGTCAAATGTAATGTTTAATTAAAATGGTAAAATCCTAAGTTGTAAAGTTATGAAGTTATGTCAATGAGAAAACATAAGACAATGTTGAACCTCGTAGGAGCAACAACTTAAGTTGTTCATGGGGTCAAATTAACCCAAGGAGAAGATACGACTTCTAGAAAGTCAAAGATAACCTAAGAAGGCAATTCGATTTAACCCAAGGAAGCTTCCAAAGGATAAGGATAACCCAAGATTGAAGATACCAAGAATATTGACTTAACCTAACTTGAGATCAGATACAAAAGAATAAGAAGGAAAAGAGAAACATTTCGCTACACACAAGAATATACACAGTAAAACCTATCTGCCACGTTCAACATTCATCCAAGGTTGAGCAACTTACTTTATCATGCAATAGAAAGGGTTTCAATAAGCCATTGGGGTCGATATTGGGATCAAAATATAGATCTTATTCTCCTCTATATTTATTCATTGAATGCTCTAACAAATACTCAGCCATCAATTAGATCTATCCCAAATAAGGAATTCGTCCTAATCTGATGAAGGTTTCCAACATTTTTTTTGCAGGGTTTATATATGGTGTTTAGAGAATATATTGAACAGACGTTAAGTGTTATTGGGTAGCCCTATTCAAGAGGAAGTGAAATCCATAGAACACTTTCAAATTAGAGCTATAAACTAGCAACAATAAATCCTCAAATCAAGTCTGCAAAATTGTTTTTCAGGGGATGCAGAATTAGGTCAGTTCAGATCCAAAGGGTTTTGATCAGAATTTTCTTAGTGTTTTCATTGAGGAAGGGTTTATAAGACCTGAAGAAGTTATATCTACTTGCATTGGTTCAGATATGGTAGTAGCACATGCATAGGTCTCTAGCAGTCCTCTCTCTCTTGTAAGTTTTGTACTGTAACACACCATTGGGGAGTGATGTAACTTGCTAAGATTATTAATAAAATAGAAGGAAGATTTGTCCTGGGATTTTTCTCCCTTTTGAGGGTTTCCCCAGGGTAAATTTTTGTTCTTGTGGATGTGATCTATTTTCTACTACCACTATTTGTTTAATATATGGTGGATCTAAGTGTATTTGTGTTGAAAAATAAGTTGAATCCAGATCTAAAATAAATCAAGCTCAAATTTTATCATGGTATCAGAGTAAAGGGTGTAAGGAGCTTGTTGATTTCAGAAACAAGGAATACATAGATATGGGGAGATATTGATCAGTGCATAGCGTAAATCTCATGACATCCTCATCTATTTATGTCAGGGTCGAGGATATGCTAGAGGGAACTTCCAATTTCAATGTATGGAAGCTCTGGGTGATGAATATATTATAGGAACATGATCTAGATCAATATGTGACTTTAGTGGTGGAAGAACCCACCTCAAATGTAGGGAGAGCGGACTTCGGGAAGAAATAAGACAAGGATAAGAGAATCATCTTTGACTCGGTCAAATATAACACCGTTACATGTATGAATTCATTGATGACTTCCAAGGAATGAATGGATACCTTCGTGAACTTGTATGAGAAAAAATCACCCAGTCAAAAAAGGATGCTTAAGCACATGCTTAAGTATTTGAAGATGGAGAAAGAAAGGTAAATAAATGGCTTCATTTTATTCCAAGATAGCACATATCAGGGATCAATTGTTTGTTACATGTGTCACTGTTGACGATTATGATTTAGTGCAGGCTATATTTGATGATCTTCCCTCTTCATGGGAGACATTCTTATCCAGCATTAGTGGGAGAGAGATCTAGCCCACATTTGAAAGGTTATGGAATGATTTCTTACAGTAGGAGAGTCACATGTCCACAAGGAGTTAGACACCCAAAGAGGAACACACAACATTGGCAGCTAAGTTAAAGGAAAAGAAGAAGTCCATCTTCCAAAAAGGATTCCAGAGAAAGGAAAATTCAAAAGGTGTGTTCAAAGGTAAAGTCTTTGATATGTCTAAGATTAAATGTTATATCTATAATAAAATGGGACACTTTGAAAAGGAATGTTATTCTAAGAAGAATACTCAAAGGAAATGGAAACATCATGCCTCAACAACAGAGGATGGAGAATCAAAGAAGAAGAATAAGGGATCTCCTAGTGAAAAGGAGAAAAAGAGAGAATATTATTTGATCTCATCACTATCTAACACAATTATTATAGGGCCGAAAACTTGGCTAGTTGAAAGTGGTGTGTCAAAGCACATGACAGGGTACAGGGAGATTCTCTCCGATTACAAAAGGAAATCATTTGCGGAGAAGGTAGAGCTTGGGGATGATAGGAGATACATGATAGAGGGTGTAGGATCCATCTCATTTCAATTATATTTGTGTAGCCATACTTCACATTGATGAAGTATTATTTGTACCAGGGCTTAAGAAGAACCTATTATCAATGGAAAACCTTGAGGGTAAGGGATATTGGGTGGTCTTCATGGAAAGGAAGAAACTTCTATGGGATAAAGGTATTCAACTGAGTTCATTCGAGCCTATTGGGACACACACGGGAGGCTTATACATGGTGGAAGATCATTATATATAGGAACTTGCACATAATGCGTCCAGTTCCAGTGAGTTGTGGAACATGAGGCTTGGACATCTACCCTACAAGGCAGTTCCAAACCTGCAAAATATAGTAAGTGGAATTCCCTCTATCTCTACTAATAAAGATGAAATATGTAAAGGATGCATGCTTGGTAAAAACATAAAGAAAACATTTCCTAGTAGTGACAATAGAACTCATGGTATATTGGATCTTTTTCATTATGATGTGTGTGGTCCTATGTCATATTCATTGATGATTACTCTAGAAAATGTTTAATTTATTTTCTTAAGGAAACAAATGAGACATTTGATAGATTTAAAGAATTCAAAGCCTTTATAGAGAATCATATAGGAAAACACAACATAACTCTCAAGACATATAATGGAGGTGAATTTGAATCCCTCTAATTTGAGGATTTATGCAAGGAAGAAAGAATCAAGAGGTAATTGAGTGTACCCTACAACCCTTAGCAAAATGGTGTTGTCGAGAGGAAAAACATGACAATTTGTGTGGCTGCAAAAGCCATGATGTTTGACCAGGATCTTCCTAATTCACTTTGGGAAGAATCTACAACTATTGTTGTGTTTATTCAGAATATGTTTCCTCATGCAATTTTGAAGGACAAAAATCCTGAAGAAATCTTTACAGGGTCAAAACCTGAAGTAGGACACCTCAGGATCTTTGGGTTTCCAGTATATATACATGTACCTAGGGAAACAAGGACAAAGATGGAACCCTCAAGAAATAAGGGGGTATTTGTGGGTTACAAAGAAAGTTCCAAGGCTTACAAGATTTGTGTTCTAGGTCAGAGACAGATAGGGGTAAGCAGGGATGCGACTTTTCATGAAGAAGCAGTGTTCAAGAAATCAAGAGAGCTTCAACAGGAAACATAAGTTGATCATCCAGATTCACCCTTATCTGAAAATGTAGATTCATATGTTCATAGGGAGGAACCCCATGAAGGGCCAAGTGATGATCCCCTAGAACCCACTGAGACTTTGGAAAGGTCTCTTGAGGAACCACCTGCCAAAAGGAAACCAACGTGGCTCAAGGAAACAATGGGAGAAGTAGAAAGGATTGTTGCTCCTAAAATAACTTTCAGGGAAAATAAAAGGCCACACAGGTTTAGTGGCTATGTTTCATTGGTAAGAAACATCAACAATTATGATCCCTCTTCATTTGAAGAGGCTGATAGGTTACATGTGTGGAAGACACCATTCTTGAAGAATACAGGTCTAAAAGAACAATGTCTCGGACATAGTGCACATACCAACAGACAAAAAAGTGGTCTCTTCCAAATGGATTAACAAGATTAAACATGCAGTAGATGGGAGTGTTGAAAAATACAAAGCCATATTTGTTGCCCGAGGCTTCTCCTAGAAAGAAGGAATTGACTATGATGATACTTTTTCCCCTGTAACCAGGTATACCTCTATTCGAGTTATTATTTCATTGGCATCTATACTTGGTTGGAAATTACGTCAAATGGATGTAAATACTGTGTTTTTGAATTGAAAGGTAGAATAAGAAGTCTTTGTGGAACAACCAAATAGTTTCATATTGCATGACAAAGAATCCCATGTATGCAAGCTCAGGAAGGAAATGTATGGCCTTAAACATGCTCCCAAAGTATGGTATGAAAGGATCAATGGTTTTCTAAAAGGTTTGGGCTTTCAGAAAAGCAACGCTGATGCAAATTTGTACTTCAAGGTAACAAACAATCAACCTATTATTCTATTCCTATATGTGGATGATCGCTTCCTTAATGGATATGAAGTCTTGATAACCTAGTGTAAGAAGGAGCTCATTTCAGAATTTTAAATGAAGGATTTGGGTCTAATGCATTACTTCATGGGATTGGAAGTGTGGAAAAAACAAGGCAAGATTTTTCTGGCATAGGGAAAATACACAGTAAATTTATTGAAAAGGTTTGGCATGATGGATTGTAAATCCATGAATACCCCTATGATTACAAACATGAGGAAGCTGCATGATTCAGATACAAGTTCAGATTTGGTGGACCCCACCATGTACAAGAAAATCATTGGGTCATTGATGTATATGATCCATAGCAGGATAGATATATGCTATGCAGTGATTGCATTGAGTTAGTTCATTGCTGAACCAAGTGAAACATCCCCAACCGGTACGACTCCTACGATGTACAACCGGTAAAAGACCCTTCATTTTTTTATTTTTATTTTGTGTGTGTGTAGGAAGGCAATAATGACATTATACTCAACAACGCAACACGATGAAGAACACAATGCCTGCAACTCACACAACAATCAACATAGCGACCTAACATAAAAGCACATCAAGCATCTGGAAACAATGTACGACACTCAACCGATGAAGAATAAGAATGACTACCTACCTGTCCTACCCTGCAATGGTTAGGACCTCCAAGACACATAAGAAATTCTCAAGCCAAGGTTCCCATCGATTTTGACCATTTAAGGTCTCAAGGCTGGCAACTATTTTGAGGAACAAGGAGGTGTCTGCATCCCACCTGACACAAGCAGACCAAGCCACTAAGCTAAGGACAATCATTAATTATAATAAACAACAACACCCTCAATGGAAGGCGCAAGCTAAAAATGATTTTTCCAACAATCCAACCATTATTGAAGGCTAAATGGTCATTGTCTACGATTGTTAATTACAGATTGATTAACCGGTCTAAATTCCATTAGTCAACGAGTTACCAACCGAACTTAACATGAATTACGACTCAATTTAGCGAGTCTGAGTTACCATTTAGACGACATCTATAAATCCAACTAGCATCAATTACATATCCAATTTAGTAAGTCTAAATTTCAGCTAGTCAACTATTTGGCAATTCTAACTTGACCTTAAAAGCAAACAAGCTAGCAAGTATAAATCATGATTAGACATTAACTACAAATATCCACTTATATTCATATATCCAATTATATCCATAAATGTAACGAGATCAGATAAGTACATGAACCATTAATAAGAACTTATTTAAGAGGAAAAACATCACTCCTTAAGGGTTAATCCTAGTTAAATCATGGTTATGCCTAATGGCATTAAAGAAATGTTAGTAAATACAAGCATCAGTTTGATTCTAGTTAAATCATCCAAAATGAGTTAAAAGAGAGGAAGAAAACATGGAGTTTGAAGAGCTGGAAATAAAGGAATCCACTTCAAGGAAAATTTTAGTGTAATTTTATTTTTCATAAGCAGATCTTCATTACAATCAACATTGAGTGAGAAGTACATCAAATATTACAAAAATTTGATACAATACTCAATACAATAGATAAAAACTTAAGAATAAAATAATTAACCTTTAATTACAATGATAAATATCGCATTCATTCCTCAATCTATAATTTGAATCTTATTCTTACACCATTCTCTAATTATCATAATTTCCTATTTTATTAAGGAAAAAAAAACACCAAATATAATTAATTATTTAATAAAATATATATGGATTCTCTCATCATGCATAAGTGTACATCATGTCCTATGTTATGATAGCTCTCATTAAATTGTGGTCAACAAGCAAAGGATTAATGAAATAAATAGGGCTAAGCTAAGAAATAAATAGGCTAAGCTAAGCTATGTACACATAGTCGGAACTTTGTTGTCTTAATTAATGCACTCACTGCCAGGCACAACCATAGGCAAATCTTACCCCTCAGTAAAAATCATTCCACAGTATTGAAACAAAATTGAATAATCACTGTTCTGGTAACTATTCAATATCAAGAAAGTAACCTATCTACCGCTATAATACACAGACAGACCAAACAAGGCTAATTTCCATGTGATTGAAGGTTACTTGCAGCCAAAAAGGGGGTAAAATGCAGGTAACAAATTGATTACCCAAGCACACTGTTTATTAAACAAATGGTGAGATTCAGTCTATTAAGGAAATCCGGCTGTCTAAAAGCTAAGTCGTTGTCATCAATTTAAGAAGGTGTTGACCATTCAATGTGCTATCATACAAACATAAATAAATCGCTGTCCCAAAAGTTGCAATAGTGTCAAAACATTAACTCGCATATCAGAACAATCAAATTTTATTGTTGTAGCTTTAAGTGATTTAGCACCGACATCCAATAATTTTATAAATCAATGTCATTAAACACAGGTTCATTGTCCAGTGGTTGCCATGCATGCACCGGTTCGTCTAACATAGATTCTTACTGTCTATTTAGAAATAAAACTGCTTCCATAAGTAATGAATGCATGCAGTCACATAGCCCTACACACCATCACTCAAAGCAAATAACACACAGGTATGTCCTCAAGAAAACCGTTGGTATAAATGGTGGTTCAAAAAGAAAAAAATAACGCCCTCAAAGGAAATCACAGATTGTCCAGTAATTCGAGAATGAAACGGTTGAACATATCTCTTTTATTTAAGGGCTTGATCAACTTACTGAAGCAAGTAAACCGCTTGGGCAGGGGTAGCTCCAAGAGAGCGATTATTCAAGGGGCGATTCAACAGAAAAACAACGAACTGCTTGATTCAAAGGATGAACACGAAATGATGGGTTCAATAATTAAATTGACAGGACTAAACAAAAAGGATCACACAAAGGCTTATTTCAAGGATTTTATCGGCAGTAAAAACTAAATGAAGACTCGACTGATCACGGGTCATTCGACAAAAACAAAATCGAACTCTCAATAATTAAAATACCTAGATGAGCTTCAGGCTACCATAACCCTTAAACTATAACCATTCGGCCAAGAAGAGAGTGTGGGCGATGACTCCAGGGTGAAAAGGAAAAGTAGTAGAGATCGCAGCATGAACAAATCAATCACAAGAGGGTGCAATACAATCAACCGACCAAGAATAATCAGAAGGGGTAGACGACTGACAGGAAATTCCTTCGCTCGCCATCCTCGCACAGAAAAGTAGGGTGTTGAGATCCATAGGTATTTTAATGCTAAGGCGATGACTGTAGATCAGGATCCTGATCGACTGCTCAGGCGAGGATTGGTGAGCTAGGGACGAAGGCTAACAGCCACAAAGGTCACAATCACACACAACTAGGTGGTCAAGACATGCGGGAAAAAAAAGGCTATGGGAGTCAACAATCGTCGAGCTAGGTTAAGAAAAGTTCAGTCATCAATCTAAACATCCAATCTACTTACATAATCAACATGCAGATCCAATCATAAAACCTACAACATCTATTATACAAATGAAAAGAGAGTATCGTTGACTGATCGCCCACCCTGAGTGACGTCCGCTCGCACCGTGCAACTCCCGCTCACCGACCGTCGAGACTTCACCGGTACCTCCCAGCCAATGCTAGGGGTACTCTTCTTCCCCCTTAGCCCCCGAGACGCAAAGGGGCCACACACACTATCTAGAGATTTCAACTAGCTCCCAGCTCGCCTCGCAAGGCCGAGCTACCACTCCTCTCCAAGATGGGTATCCCAACTCCCACAAGTAAATCAGTCAAGCATATATTTCTATAGCGTAATGTTAGGCAAACAGAATATCCCCATTCATCCTTCTCCCTCCTTCATTATATAGCATTTCGAACTTCCTTTCTTTCCCAAAATCTCATTTAATTAAAGTTTAAAAATAAATTCCTAAAAATTCTTCTCCGTACAAGTGTCACCCATCCCCTACATTCCTCCATTATTTAATTTCTTTGATTAATTAATTATCTTATTTCCCTCACCCACCTAGAGTTACTCCTATAATCACTCCTAGATGTCCCCAAATTCCCTTACAGGTTGTAAAGGCTTTCCCTATTATTAAATTGCTAATTCAGTTTAAATTAGAAAGCTCTTAAATGGTAGATTCTTTACTAAGTTGACTTTCTGCTTTTTCCCTTAAGTTCCCCTTTTTCCCTTTTCATGTTTACCTCTTTTCCTAGTTTCCTAAAATTTTAAATTTTCCCTCTTTCCCCTTTTTACTTAGAACTCAAAAGGCAGGTGTGGAAATTAACCCTTTTCCCCTTTTCTTACTTAATTAGTATATTTTAATTTATTAAGGTAATAAAACAATTAAATTCCCTTTTTAAATTTTAATCCAACAGATTTTTTTTGAAACAATTTATTTATTACTCCCTTCATGTTACAAGATTTAACGAAGATCATAATTATTATTCATGTGGTTTTTATTATTATTATTATTATTATTTCCTATAGAGAGATAAAATTTTACCACTAGCATAGTTTAGACTTAAACCTTAAATTTTTGTATTGGGTGACATTTAATTAGGGAATTTGTTTTAAAAATACTTAACACGTTATTCGTCCTAAGGCCATCTAGGTTCATTCCTCTATCATCAACAACGTGATGTGCCCTTCAGGATGCACTAGGTGCTCCAAGGGTGCCACTCGCCTCATATGTTCCCTTGCACGATGTGCCCTTCATGATGCACTACATGCTCCAAGGGTGCCACTCGTCACTCTCCATTTTTCTTGCACGACATGCCCTTCAGGATGCACCACGTGCTCCAAGGGTGCCACTCGCCTCTTGACTTACTTGGTAGACATCAATAACCCCTGGAGTCAATACTCTGCCAGGTGAACTTGTGGGAGACTAAGGGCCTCTAAGGAATAAGGCCCCCACCTTATTGTGTGCCCCTTAGAATCATCGCGAGCGACTGTCGCAGTCTGCCCTCACGACATCGTGGGTCCTCTCGAACTAGGTAATCGTTAACCTATAGTTCGAGCCACGATGGGAGTGCTAGTAGGTTGTGGCAGGGATGTTGACCACACCTCTCCCTCAACATCTCTGGTAGTCATGCGTGGCCCCCTTACTTCACATGTGAGTCTGGTCAACAAGCTATCATCAGCCTGCATCATCAACGAATCATGTCAGAATATATCCATATCATGTCATCTAATCAGAAGCACTAAAATCATAGTAAAACAATCAAACTCCAATGGTACACTCCCCGACTCGATCCAGAGTCCAAGGGGTTCCATCGATGCCTCGACATCCTATAGGTCCATAATCCTGCACACTCAATGAAACCGAGTCAATAGCACCTGTCTATGTCGAGGCGGAAAAAAAAAAACATGTCATCATCCCATAATGCCTCATAATCAAAATCAAAAGTTTTAATAGCATAATAATCCGGATCACTTGTGAGAAAGTGTCCTCAAAGAATAAGTTCGCTCAGTGCACCAGAGCGAGATGTTACACCAAGATAGAGACATTGGGTGGAAACGAAGCATATTTTGAGATATCTCAGAGGGACCATTACCTATGATCTAAGGTACACATCCAGTGGTGGCTTATTTATGCATGGTTATGCAGATGTTGACTGGGCAGGAATCCTAGTGGATTGGAAGAGTACTTCCAGATACCTCTTTAGTTTAGAATCCTCCATGATCTCATGGTCAAGAAGGAAACACGGATCCATTGATCAGAGTGCAACAGAGGTTGAGTACATTGTGGCAAGTGATGCCAACAAGGAAGCAGTTTGGCTCAGAAAATTGGTTTCTGGGTTGTTTGGTGACAAGCTAGAGATGGCAGTGATTCACTATGATAATCAAAGTTGTGTAAAGTTGACAGAGAATACGGTATTTCATGAAAGGTCAAATCATATTGACATGAAATACCATTACATCAGAGACATGGTCTAGAGAAAAGTTTTAAAGATATAGTACATAGCCACAACATGTAGCTGATTTTCTGACCAAGTCATTTTCATTAAATAATTTTAAAACCTGAGAGGAAAGATTGGAGTGGCAGAGAATACCTCTCTCACTGAGAGGGAGTGTTGAAAATAGCAACATCATGAGATATTATCCAATGAGAGGCAGTGGGTCACCTTGAGGCTACCCAAGGAGATTTGGAGAATCAACCAATGTTGTGAGTCAAGGAAAGAGTCAAGGTGTATGTACAAACCTTGTGAAGTCAATACGAAAGCGATGCATTCTTAAAATCTCGTGAGCCTGGTGACAAAGGAAAGGTAACCAAACCTTTGTGATCCCAGTGAAAAAGTCAAGGTAGTCAAACTTTGTGAGCGTAAATGTGAAAGTCAAGGTAGAGTTTAGCAAGAGTTAGGATGAACATACAAGTCTTGTGAGCTATATTGGTATGTGGGATGACCTCCTAGTCCATGTTGTGATCTTCTAGGAGCTCGCCACTCTTAGTAAGTGTCACTTTATCATGTGACCAAGGGGAGTGTCAAATGGCCACATGGTTTATAAAGATATTCCTCTATTGATATAATAATGTTGTTAGAGAGTAGATGTGGACCATGTAATAAGAGAGAGAAGGATAATATGTAATTTTTGTGCTTGCTACTATTAAGATTTGCTTTCTTATGATGTAAATATTCTACAAGACTAAATTCAAATGTAATGTTGAATTACAAGGAAAAAATCCTAAGTTGTAAAGTTATAAAGTTATTTCAATGAGAAAACATAAGAAGGGGTCAAACCTCCTAGTAACAACAACTTAAGTTGTTCATGGGGTTGACTTAACCCAAGGAGAAGATAATACTTCTAGAAAGTCAAAGATAACCTAAGAAGTAAATTTGATTTAACCCAAGGAAGATTCCAAAGGATAAGGATAATCCAAGATTGAAGATCCAAAGAAGATAGACTTAACCTAACTTGAGATCAGATCCAAAAGCATAAGAACAAGAGAAGCATTTCACTACACACAAGAATATACACAACAAAACCTAGCCGCCACCTTCAACATTCATCCAAGGTTGAGTGACTTACTTTATTAGGTCATAGAAAGGGTTTCATGAATCCATTGGGGTCGATATTGGGCTCAAAAGATAGATCTCATTCTCATCTATCTTTCTACATTGAATGCTCTAACAAATACTTAGCCAACAATTAGATCTAGCCCACTCAAGGAATTCGGCCTAATTTGTTGAAGGTTTCCAGTGAAATTTTTTCAGGGTCTATATCTGGTGTTTAGAGAAGATATTGAAGGGGTGTTAAGTGTTATTGGGTATCCTTATTCAAGAATAAGTGAAATCAATGGAATTCTCCAAAATTAGAGCTCTAAACCAACAACAATAAAGCCTCAAATCAAGTCTACATAATTGTTTTTTAGGGGCTATAGAATTAGGTCAATTCAAATCCAAAGGGTTTTGATTAGAATTTGCTCATCGTTTTCATTGAGGAAGGGTTTATAAGCACTGAAGAAATTAGATCTACTTGTCTTGGTTCATATCTGGTAGCAACACATGCGTAGGTCTCTATCTGTCCTCTCTCTCTTGTAAGTTTTTTACTGTAGCACCCCATTGGGGTTTGATGTAACCTGCTAACCTTATTAATCAAATAGAAGGAATATTTTTGTTGGGGTTTTTCTCCATTTTGAGGGTTTCCCAGGATAAATTTGTCTTCTTGTGGATGTGATCTATTTTCTTCTACAAGTATTTGTTTAATATTTGGTGGATCTAAGTGTATTTGTGTTGAAAAAGATTTGAAATAAATCAAGCTCAAATTTTATCACAACATAGAGTTGATAAGTAGCTTTTGGAAAAAATGTTGATAACCAAAAAATATTTCAATGTCCATCTTAAGTAAAATAATTGTATATCAACTTTATATAGAGTGAATGAGAGTAATTTAAAGTAAAAAAATGATTGTTCCATTGATTCAGTACATCTCACTATGATGGAGATTTGTAATTCCTTCAATGCTTAAGATATATATATATATATATATATATATATATATATATATATATATATATATATATATAACAATTGAAACAAAAAAAAATTCTTATCCTTAAAATATTTGAATGGTGCATGAGTAAGATGAAGATGTGCAATTCCTTTAGTGCTCAACATCACAGGGAGGATATGTGAGTGTGTTTGCATGACTATAAATCTAAATGCATCTTAACCATCGATATGCCATGAGTTAAGACTCCCGATCTATCATGGGTTAAGAGGGATTAAATCCTTTGAGATGCAAACCTTTACTGAAGTTTTGTGCTATAAAAAAAGTTTGCACTTTAAGGGATTTGATGTGTTTCTAAGAATGATATATCCATAGTTAAAATATGAATCCAAGCTAGTGTAGAAAGTGAAAATAATTTAAAAAATCCCCAAACAATCAATTTGATACTACCTTATCATGACTCCCTAAGTCAACTTGAAAATAACTCGATTACACAAACTAGGACCGATGGTTGTCTCAGAAAATTAATGACTGAAACACAAAAATAATGGAATGATATCACTTGGTGACTTGACGCAACCCCACCTCAACCCGTAGGTAGGAACATCACGTACACAGGATCTTTTCCCTTACACTGGCTCGAAGAGATCTTGGAAATGGCTCCTCTATTTCCCTTTTGGAAAATCTGCACCCATAATTTACTTCGAGAAATTCCCCCCTTATAATTCGAGAGATCGGACTTTGCACTTTCTCGAATCCGTGGGTCAAGCACCTTGTCTCTCAATCTATGAAACCTGAAGACAGTCAACACTTGACCCTCCTCTATTCTGGGTTTCGTCTTATCGCGATTTCAGGATTTGTGATGTCAAGCAACTCGTCCCCTCGACTCCCGAAACCCGATTTACCGAACCTCCAATGTGCTCGCAACCTCTGACTTTACAACAACCATCCATTCTGTCGAGACTTCAGACTTCATGATTTTGTGAATCCTGATGCAAAGATTTCGGGACTTCACCCCTCGAAACCCCAAAATGGTCAACGAAATTTGACTTCCGTGTTGATAGTGCGCCACCTGTCCACCCTGTCAATTCCTATGGCCCACACGATCCTTTCGTCCCTTCAGGACTTCGCGTTTCATAATTTCGCGAACCTTGTTGCAAGGATTTCGAGACTTCAATCTACGAAACCCCGAAATAGGAATGTACATGCAAATCCAACGGCTCCTGTTGGCTTAAATCTACGGTTCTACCTCTCCTGAGCTTGAACCTTTGGGAATGCTCGCTGTAACTCCCCTACTTCTCCGTGAGATCTGATGCTCATGGGACTTCACGAACTCTCCACAGAGAATTTCGACCGTCCATCTCTTCTCTTCTCAAGGACTTATGCAACTTTTTACCAAGTGGTTTTCCCACGGTACTCAACTGCCTGCGACACAAATTTGCAACACCTTCTCACTGTTCCATACATAGAATTCCTGTGGTTCCTTTGATGACCTTGAAGGCTTTATCCTACCTAATCCTTCTCCAACTCTGAGTCTTGAAAAAGACTCCTGCATGCACTCCTTGCGGCAGACCTTCAAACACTTCCAAGTGTTGAACTCCTTTCGACTCTACGCACACCCTGCAGCAGCAGTCTCTCAATACCTCGCTCAGGTCTGCAACTCTGAGACTTTACTCGGCCTGTGCACTCCTTGCACGACTCCTATGTCTAGCTACACTTCTGTGGGAATGAGCACGAAATCTATCTTATCTGAGATTTAAAAGACAAACCTCTGAACCCTTTGTCAACGCACTCTTTGCGGACAATTCAACTGCACTCATTTCAGGAATCTCTTGCTCAGATAGAGAAACAATTGAAACTCATTTCCCTTACCCTCTCTCTCTCTCCGATTTCAGACATTCAACAATAAATCATTCATACATAGCATAAAAGAAATTGCATGAAAGAAAGAGTAAACCATTCATGAGCATAACATTCAAAGATGCATACACAGAGAATATTTGAACACCATGAGTCTGAATCAAAACCTTTTTGTATTAATCCAGAACTTCTGTACATGGAATTCTCACTACAGCTCTCTGCTTCTTTTTTATGCTCTTGCTAATGTTACAATAATACAAGTGAGGGTGTCTATATCCCGTTTCCCTCCTTCCTTCTAAACTGTCTAATCTACACATTAATTTCTATCTACTTTCATTAACTATTATAAATGCCTTCTACCTACTAAGGACGAGAGCGGATTGCTCAAGGTCCATTTACATTTTACAAGTGTGCCTCCACTTGATGGCTTCTTTAATGTTTCAAGATATTTCAAAATTTGTGCTGGGCGCTTTTCCAGCTGTCTGTTGTCTCCGCACTGGTTCGCTTGAGATGCTCCTACATCATGACTACTTCCTCATAGACACTACGATCATCCAGAAAAATATTGGTTTGCAGTATTTTCATTATGACGGAGAATCGTTGTCTCTCATTTTTGGACAAAGTTATAGATTTCACCATTGGATCGATTTGAGTCTACCTTCTCTCTCTTTCAAAGGAACCATTGCTTTAGGAGGAATGTAATATATACCATCATAGGTCATACCAAACGTTAGTATATCAGATCGACTAGAGATAAGAGGAAGAAGTCTGGAAATAGCTATATGTTTACTAGAACTGTTTCTTGTTTTATCAATCAAAATTCTCAATTCCCAAGTTTCATTTTCCAACAAAGACCCCATTTATTCCTACATTGATTTCTTTCATTCTTTGTTGTTCTCAACTTTACAAACCTCCTAAAAACAATCAAGTTCACCTTCATCAGTTAATAAAATATAATTTGAGGGAGGATACCTCTTTGAAGGCTTGTGAGGCCTAGTAGACCTGCAGGTCCATTGTGGTGTTGTATTTTCAAGTTGGACTTATAATGGTTGTTGTGAAATTTCTTCTTCTTGTTGTTCATCTTCTTTCATTTTTTGTTCAACTTGTTCTTGAATATGTTGCCCATTTTCATGCAATGGTGAAATATTTATTTGTTGTTCAACAAACCTGTCATCAAATTTATTTACCTCCATATTACTTGTAGACTTATTAAACATTTATAACTCATTAATTATGACATCCATGTTTTAAATAACTTTATTTTTAACTAGATCCCATAATCGGTAACCAAGCTCACCATTCACATATTCTGGAAAGATACACTTCATGGATTTATAATCTAGCTTAGTTATATTCTCTTTGCAAATAAGCACAAATGCTTCACATCCAATATTTTTAGGTGAGAATAATTTACCTTTTTACCGGTCCAAACTTCTTCGAGAATGCCACCATCCAAAGTTGTAGTAGGAGATCGATTTATGAGGTAGCACTTGTCATCTTTACTACTTCTGTCCATAAATGATTTTCCAATTCAAAATTTGACAACATACTCCTCACCATCTCCATCATAGTGTGATTCATTCTTTCTATCGTACCATTCTATTGAGGAGAAAGAGGGAAACTATTCTCATGCTTTATGCAAAACTTGTTACAATACTCTTTGAATTCAATGGAGCAATATTATCCACCATTATCCGTCTTGAAAAACTTGAGAAATTTATTAATTTCTCTTTGATCAACAACATGAAGCTTATGAAATACCTTGAATACCTCACCTTTGATTTTCATAGGGTAGGCCCAAACCTTCCCAGATGCATCATTTATAAATGTGACAAAATATCAAGCTTCTCCTAATGACTTAATATTTACTAATCCAAAGACATCAAAATTTATAAATTCTAGCAAATCTTTTTTCCATTCATGGCCACTTCTAATAAATGAAACCCTTTGTTGCCTACCATATATGCAATGCTCACAAAGGTCAATATTATATGATTTCAAACTTTGAAGCAAATTTTTACCAATAATAATTTTATGTCCCTTCTTGCTCATGTGACCAAGAGTCTTATGCCATAAACCTGTTGATATTTCTTCTTTTGAAATAGCAACCACATCTGATTTTTATGTTATTTCTTTTAATGTATACAATGTTCCTATCTTGGGTCATCTATCCATGAGCAATTCCCCTTTACTAATTTTCTAGCCACTTTTTCCAAAACTTTTGGGGCATCCTTCATCATCCAATCATCCTATAGATACTAGATTCTTACACATCTTTGGAATGTGCCTAACATGTTTCAGTAAAATATGTTGTCCATCATTTGTCTTGATTTGGAAATATCCCACTCCAAGAATGTTGTAGAAGTTATTGTTTTCCAAGTGCATTTTACCATAATCACAATAATTATATGCTATAAAATTATCTTTGCTTGGGGTTACATGGCGAGATTCCCCAGATTCAAGAATCCAACCAATTCTACAAGTGGAGGTATATAAGCATGCATCTTCGATTGAAATAGTAAATAAAACTTCACCATCTGAAAATATAGCAGTGGTCTCACCTTCATTTGTGTTGGCTGATTTTTTATTTATCCGCGTTGTTTTTTTTATCTTTTTGTTCTCACTTATAGCCTTGGCACTCCTTTTTCATGTGCATAGTTTTCCATAGTGATAACAAATGAGATTGCCACTTTTATTCTTTTGATCTGCCTCTTGACCTTGAATGTCCTTGATGACTTCGACCTATTTTCCTACCACGATCAACTAGAGTTAGGGATTATCCTCCCTAATTGTATGTAATTGATTTATGTCGCAACTCCTCATTCATTAAGTTGTTACTAACATAATCAAACTTTAGGGTTCTTGTAGGTGTCGAAGTGCTTGTAGCTACAATCAGGTTCTCCCAACTGTCTGACATGGAGCACATTAGTAAAATGGATCTAATATCGCAATAAAAAATGATTTTAACATAGGTGAGATGACTGGTAATTGTGTTGAAATCATTTAAGTGCTTTGCTACTAAAGAAACCTCCTTCATCTTGATATTTTACAATTTATTTATTAATAAAACCTTATTCGATGTTTTTTTTTTCTCATATAGATCATGCAACATTTTCCATAGATCTTTTGTTGTATTCTCTCTGGCCACATTAAAGTAGACATTCTTCTCTAAACAATGACAGATTGTGGAAATGTCCTTTCTTTATATCTTGATCCAATATTCATTTTTCATCGACGAGGGTTTCTTTTCTACTCCCTCAATTGGAAAATACTAATCCTTCAAAATTAGTACATCCTCCATCCATGATTTCCATAGGGAAAAATTAACCTCGATTATTTTTTCCATGTCACTCAACACAATTGTTTCCATGATCAATGGAACCCAACTCAAACAACAGCCTAGTGTTTCTTAGTTAGACCCTACTCACACCACCAAAAACCAACAACTTGGCTGCTCCGACTCTCAATCGATCTCTCCTCGGCCCGACTGAGATGCTTCACTTTGAACCCTCATCTTTGAGACTTATCTTTCATACAAGTGACTAAACGAAGAAATCACCCTACAACCAAACACACTAAATGAATAATGGAAGCCTCTTTCTAGTATGAATCATTATTTGATGACACAACCTTGCTCTGATACTAGTTGTTAGGGTAAAAATCAGACCATTCTCCAACCTATCTGACATTGTTCCAGTTTTTCTCACTAATTTGAGAATTCACGTCCAATATATTTGTGCCAGGTTTTGATCACCTACCCTTTTGAAATAATGAGAGAAAAAGGAGTGAGTGCTAATTTTCCAATATGTAAAAGTAGTAAGAGAAGAGTAGGCCCATGATTGAGGTGTTGTGAAGGTAGATGTGTTAGGGGAAAATTTGAAATCACACACTAAACTGAGCTAGGGCTTATCCTCTCCTAAAATCAATGGAAAAAACAGAGACCACCCACTCACTACTCGACTGCAACAAACAAAAACACACACACACACACCACTACTACATATGGGTGGATTATTCCACGAAAATTTTCCATGTTTCCATTATTTTCATGTTTTTTTTAAATAGGGCAGGATTTTCGTCGATATTGCCATGAAAGTTCGTCTATATCACCACGAATAGGTTTTTGAAATTGGCTGGGATTTTTGTCACTATTGCCACAAAATTTCGTCGCTATTTCCATGAAAGTTCGTTTCTATTGCCACAAAATTTTTGGCTATTTCATTGGTCGGTGTTAACGGCTAGTTGACTAGTTGATCTATATATACCTGACTTTAAGAGACTTTGCGACACAATTGCTATAGTTGTGACACTGTTCATGGATTTTGTTTGAGCTGTTTATTTTTTCCTTCACCCACCGATTGAACAAATCCGATTCTCGATCTACATAGCTCGAATTTTGAACTTGCAAGGTTAGTATGATTTTTTTATTGATGTACTCATTTAACTTGTAAATTTTTGTTCAAATTTCCAAATTCCATGTAGCTTGTTTTTTCCTTGATAATATATTATATGTGTAGTACCATATTTCATGTCTTTGGTTTTCGGATCTAGCTAGTATATTCTATGGAAAAGGGTATGTGGATTCCATAATATTATAGGTTTATGGAATCCACATACCCTTTTCCCTTCAATTGTAGCTAGAATGTCTCTCTCTTTTCATTGATAAATATATGGAAGTGCTCTTGAAACTCAACCGTGATTGGTGAAATGATAGTAATTGATTGTCATTTTATTCTCTCTTTTATTTTTAAGAACTAACAAAAAAACACCAACAAAGCTTGATTGAAGCTTTGATACCACTTGTTACATCCATAGTACCCAAATGGGATCACACTCGCATAAATTGAAAATAATATAACAATGACAATAATGGTTGGGATACTTGCACACCTAATGGTTGGCTAGCACTTACTAATTCAATTAAATGAAGGAAGAAATATCCATGAATAAAATCTTGAAGTTGATTGTTATATTGATAA
>ML790986.1:317172-332767 GCA_009831015.1 Picea engelmannii
TTACTAATTCAATTAAATGAAGGAAGAAATATCCATGAATAAAATCTTGAAGTTGATTGTTATATTGATAAATGATAAGTTATGGTATATATAAGATAGGGAGGAAACTCATGTTTATAACAATAAGATACATAAACACTAAGCCTAAACTTATGTTAGGTATATATGTCATTATTATATAAAGGAAACATTTGTACACATATGACCTTATTATAAATATGTTATCTATGTCGTGATTAGGCACATAAAAATCACTTTTAACTAGCCACCTTCAACCATATTATCTTATGGTTAGCCACCTTTAACTTTCTTGGCTTATGACTAAGCACCTTTAACAAATGAACTTATGATTATATACCATACTCTTCCAATATAAATAAAGTATATTTGTTTCAACTTTCTCAATAAAATCCACATACCCTTTTCTTATATGTGATGTTGTTTCTCTCAATTTTTTGTAATCACACCGAATTATAGATGTAGTGATTAACTTTAGTTTGTAGTTGATGTAACTTGTTTATACACTATTAATAAGGAGTATCTAAAATATAAAAAATTCATGATGAAATCTACGATAACATGATGAAATCTACTAGTCAGACAATGAAAAATGAGAACATGCCAAAGTGTCTTAGAAAATAAATCTGTGACCACTGTAAGTAGCATAAAATTGTGACCATTGTATGTAGATGCAAATCAACACGTAATAATTTAAACCAACCCAACCCAATTGTGGATGACAAGTGGTTGGCATTCTTTTTTTAGGGGTGAATTTCAAAGATTGGCATTTTGTCTACAAAGCAACTTAGAGGCTAGTGTGCTATGGTGTCGAGTGATTCAAGTTTGAGAAATTTTTACCACTTTCATTAAATGGTGTGTACTTATTTTCCATGGTGATTCAATACACACTAATCTATAGTACAAATTGAAGCATATCGAGCTTAATAGTTAATCGATAATAAAAACAAAAGCATGTCAAAATGTCTTAGAAGAAATAATTGTGAGGGTTGTAGGTCACTGTAAATAAACATATCATAATCGAAAGGAGTATCTAAAATATAAAAATTTGACAACTTACTGTTTGGTATGGTGTAGGTAAGACAATTACTTTTCAGGACAATGATTTTTCACTATGAACGAAAATGACAGGAAGATTTCTCAGTTAAGAGAGACATTAGAGGCGAGGGGTGATGGAAAATGTTATTTCCCTTGCTATGATTGCAGAGGATTGCAAAGAAAAATACTTTTAATAACAACAACTGAAAGACATTGTAGGGAGAAGGGGCACACAAAAGGGGGTTATGAATATCATCCCTTGGTAAGAGGATTCAATATTTAATGTATTTTCTGTAATAATCAACATGTCATTAATTTTAGTAATATTTCTTATCGATATTTTTATATTTTCTATACACACTAACTTTTCTACATTGTCTTTAAATATATAGACGATGCCCCCAAAATGTCGATATCCAGAGACTTATTTGCCAAGTACTAGCATAAATACTCCTTTATAGGGTGATGAACTTCGAGATCAGAATATTGAAGATGTTGATCAAGTTATTAATGATGATATGGATGGAGATAACGTTAGTGATTCAAATCAAGAAGATGAAGTACATAGATTGATCCAAGACACATTTGCTCCAGCTGATGAGGACAACCAGGATGATAGTCATGATGTTGATCCTCTACTTGAGAACTCACGTCAACCTCTTTATGAAGGCTCAACAACAAATATTTTATCTTCTATATTGTTGTTGGTGAACCTGAAGGTTTTGAATGGTTTATCAAACACATTCCTCACACATATACTAAGGTATTTAATTTGTTAATTATTTATGCCTGCATGTTCACAACTTTTTCCTATATTGTTATTGTTTTCTTATTTGTAAATTAGTATATTGGATGCGATATTGATGATTAATATTGTTTACTTTGACTTATTGTTTAGAATTTTGTAGATTGTTAGGTGAATTTCTATTACTGACGTCAAATATTTTTCCACGCACATATCATGAAATATCCGTGATTATGAAAGAAATTGGAATGGGCTATCAGGCTATTGATGCATGTCCTAATGATCATATCATATATTATGGACAATATTCATTAGAAAATGAATTCCCACAATGTCAAATAAATATATATATCGAATCGATAAAGCATCAAAGAAGGTTCCTTGCAAAGTTCTTCGTTATATTCCGATAATTCCACGTTTCCATCGCTTGTCCAGGTGCCAAAGTATAGAACAATTTATGGATTTCCATGCAAAGAACAGAAGTCGAGATGATGTTCTTCGAATGCCTGCAGATGGTTCCGCATTGAAGTGCATCGAAGAAAAGTGGCCAATTTTTAAAGAAGAACCTCGTAATGTTAGACTTTCGTTGGCAATCGATGGTGTCAATCCATTTGGAGAGCTTTGTTATATGTACTTAGTGTGGCCTGTTTTTGTTATAAATAATAACCTTCCTTCTTGGATGTCGATCAAGAGAGAGCACACAATCTTGGCAATGATTGTTCTATGTATTTAATTATATTTTATTTGCTTTAAAGTATGAAAAAATGTTTCATTTCTTTGTTTCGTGCATGGTAATTATTTCTTTTATATATAACTACATCTAGATAAGTATAATTAATCATGCAGTATGTTGAACCAATTAGGTAGGTACCAGGTTAAAGATATGAACGTATATATTGAGCCTCTTATCGATGAGTTGTTCAAGTTATGGGCTGGCGTCACTATGTATGACATCTCTAGACCAATAGGGAAAAAATGATTTCAATTCCATGGAATACTATCATGGAGAATTCATGATGCTCCCGGGCTAACACATTTTTTTGGTATATTTTTACTTTATTTTGTGATTTAATATTATATATATTTATTGAAAATATCATGCATTATTTTAAATTGTAACTCTAATTTGACACTACAATAATTCATATACCTTGTAGGTCTTCAAACAAAGGGTAAATTTGCATGCCCAATTTGTGGTCCGAGGATAAAATATCGTCGTTCAAGAAGTTTAGGAAAGGAAGTGTTTGATGAGTATAGGGTCTTTCTGCCTAAGAACCATAGTTATCGAACTACAGACAAAGAAAAATTCAATGGTAAAGAAGAAAATGGAAAACAACCACGAATAATGACACCTCGCCTATTGAAGTTGGAGTATATTAGAAATCATCAAGGTACGCAAATTATTTATGTATGACATATTATATAAATCTTTGGTTAATTTCATTAGTATTAATTTCATTTTGTCCTATTAATTACTGTTAATTTCAATTTGTTGATGTTTCATGAATGTCGTTAAGGCACGAATGGGCTTCCACTAGGAATCAAAAGTTACTCGAAGCAATTCAGTAGATTGCCATACTACAAGGACCTACAAATAGTTCATCTGTTTGATAAAATTCATATTGGGAAGAACATAACAGAATTGTTATGGCAAATATTAGATGGCAGGACTGACAAAGAGAGAATTGGAAAGATTTGTTGTGACATCCAGGAAGCTAATCACACATTGCAAAGTGTTATTATTAATTCTAATGGAGATGGTCGTGAACATAATAGTAGTCTTCCTTGTTTATTGACAGAGTAACAGAGCAATATTGTAAAAGAGGTCATTCAAAAAATTAGGTTTCCGACGGGGTTTTCGTCGAACATACAAAATATCTTAACGAAAAAAGGTGATTTTGGTGGGGTTAAAACACATGACTGGAATACATTCATTAAGGTAATTAGTAGGTTATAATATATTTCCTTATTGGTATGCATTTTTTGGAAACACATAATAATTATTTGTTTTTTGTTACAATATGTTCTACCTTTATCTCTCCCAAACGACTTTGATAACAACATAAAACAAATTATTTATGTACTTGGAAAATACATGAGGTAAGTATTATTTTATAAGTAAAATGTACTTCTTATGCGATTTGTAGTGGAACTTATTGACATATTATGTTTTATCTGCAAATTTATGTATGCCTTGATATTATTTTATTGCATCGACATTTGTAGGTGGCTATCATCAAAATAAATCCGTAAAGAAGATATAAGGTATTGGAAGAGAGAAATTCCCCGACTAATGTGTCAAATGAAACAATATCTACCTCCATCATTTTTCAATGCAAAAGAACACTACCTCATACATAAGAACCTATGCGCGAGGAGAAGGAGGTTGACAATCAATTCAACATGGTATTATTTCTCTTCTTTTAAGTTTTCTGGTATTTTTATCTTGAAACATGCCATGAACATGTTCACATTCTCCATTTTATATTTCAATCTTGGGATAATTAGTATCCCATTCATTACTGTAAATTCTCAAGGTTTTTCTACACATCTTACAAACCACTACTAAAATAGAGGGAACCCAACACCATCAATGAAGAAAACAAATTAAATAAATGACAATGAGAGAGTTGTGATCGTATGTCAACTAATTTGTCCCTTTAAAAAAAATTCATTGATGTGCAAGGGAGAAATATGTCTATGAGAAAAAACCAAACATCTATCCCCTCCACGTACATTCAATAAGGTGTGTGGGATAAACACACCCTCAAAACAACAAAAAATTCACAAGAAGATACCTAAAACCCTAGTATCATTCTTAGAGCTTAATGTAAAGGCTTTGAGCCAACACATTAGGCCTATGAACCACTAAAAAAATAAAGGGCACCCAACACCATTGATGAGGTAAAAAAAATAAAATACATTTCAATTCTATTATTTCAATCCTTAAAGATTATGCTCACCACCCCCATCAATATCTCTTTTTTGTGGAGAATGTTAGGGCCAAAATCCACTCATGCAAATAAGACTTAAAAAACTATAAATGAAGTAAAATTCAACTTTAGGTTTGGCATAGTACTCATGTAGACAAAACCATAAAGGGAAAATATTGCATGATCATGCAGACCCAAAATGCTTTATAACACCCAACTAAATTCTCCCTCAAATTTGAGATTCAAATTCCACCACCTGTCCTTTTTAAGATTCCGTGTTGTGATCATAAATACCACATAGTTGAATATGATTAGTCCACACATCCATTAAGTCAACCCTGATATTGTTAGTGTGGCAGTATGACACTTTCTAGGATTTTCATATGCACCTATAGTCTCTATTTACTATTCACGTCAGTGTTTTATCTTCACCCACTATGCATATGTTCCATCCTTGTCTCATCTTGAATAAACACCATGTAGGGAAATCTTGTGCTTTTAATTTTATTTCATCCCATTTGTATTCCATGTCTCATCCCTTCAATTCTACATGGTTTTTTCTTGGACCTAAAACATTATAGAATTCGATTTTTGTTCGAGGTCAAGTTAGTGGGAAGTGTTGCACAACTAGACAACATAAGAATCTCACTCCAACCATTCTAGTATTGGACCAGAAATATCATAAAACACATGTTAAAACTTTATGCAACTATATGAATTGTGTATACACAATGACACTAAGATCATTGTATTTTTTGACATCACAATAATATTGGCCCAAAGAAACTAAAGTAGTTTCCATACAAACAAGTTTCTTAAGAGAAACATGTTAAAGTATAGCCCCTAAGAGTTATCCAAGTTATCTCCAAGATTGTGATCCTCAATACTATCCTCTTCATGCACATTGATTTCTTCATGTTCCTCTCAATCTACTATTGGTGCACAATGATGCATGTGCTAGAGTTTTCAGTCCATACCTCGACGAGGAAACCTTTTATGAGATACCTCTAAATTTAAAAGTATAGAAAATGGATAATAGATTCAAGAAACAATAAAAAAATAGGAGCTTATTTTGGCTTAGGTAATAGAATATTTAAACAATTCTATTTCCTTTCTTTTGGAAATGGCAGCTACGGGCATTTATTAGAACACCTTAACTAGGTGTGTTTATTATGAATAATTGTTTACCAATTTATCTTATATAAATGGTACTCTGTGCCCATATATGGTATGAATTGTCCATACACAAGGACAATAAGATTGTCATATTTCTTGACATCACAATGATCATGGCCCATAGAAATTGAAGTAGTTTCCACGAAAACAAGCTTCTTAAGAGAAACATGTTGAAGTATAGCCCCTGAGAGTTATCCAATTTATATGCAAGAATGTGATCCTCAATATTATCCTCTTCATCCATATCAATTTCTTCATGTTCCTCTCATTCTATTATTGGTGTACTATGATGCATGTGCTAGAGTTTTTGAACCATAGCTTGACCAAGGAAATTTTTAGGAACTACCTCTAAATTTAAAAATATAGAAAAACGATAATAGAATCAAGAAACAAGAAACAAGAAACAAAAGGAGCTTACTATGGCTTAGGTAATAGAATCATGAAACAATGATCGAGTGATACAAAAGAAGATGAAAGATAGCCTATTGATAACAATATTTTTTCATTGGGACCACAAAGCTCAATAATTATATCAAACCCTTTTATTGATGTTTCAATTACACAAAACCTTCTATGTTTGATACTTATGCAAAAATAATTAGATTTCACTCTTGGACACCAATTTGACTTTATTTTGGTATTTTGACTACAATTGGTAATTTTAGAACCAATTCTACTATCATTGTCATGAGAGGAATATTAAAGGAGCTAGAGCACAATGATTAAAGAAAAAAATTATGAGTGAATGCAAGTAATGTGAAATTATAAAACCATGATGAGAACATAAGTTCCTAATAAACATGGAGTTAACTTTGATGTCCCGAGGAAGATAAAATAAAATAGGACAATATAGTTATAATGTTAAGAAAATAGGCTTTCTTTTTCTCGCTTGCAGCCTAACATGAGGTTGCTTTTTGACCACCATAATTTAGTTGGTTTCATCAACCTTATGGACTTGAGGAGCTAGAGGAGGTTGGGTTTACACATTAACTTTCCTAACATACAATGGACAACCTCTTTTATATGATCCGTAAGAAAGTATTCAAAATATCAATATACAGAAACACAAAACTTATTGTTGTAGAGTATTAGTTAACTATTGTCGAAATTTCTACTATATGTGCCCTTTTATTTTACACATTATGTATTAGTTTTCATATTTCCAATTTGTTGTTGTGAGTTTCTACAATTTTCCATTTATTCTCATTACATCATATCATATGTAAGTCAATTCTAGCCCCCTAGCCTCCTTGGGAGTTATATAAAATTTCCACGATGCCAATGGGAGGCATCTCTTCTTGCCTGTAGGTTGTTTCCTCCAAATTTCAAATTTCCTATAAGAAGCATATTGAAATTCCTATATCCTATAGTAGAAGGAAAAAAGAAAAAGAACAATAAATGTCTTTCTGGAAAGATATTGTTAGCTATGGTGGTGATTCTCCTTGCAAGTAGTACATCTTGAGAAAATTGTCTATGAAGGTCATTCTCAAATTTGTTCAACACCCAATTGCATAAGTCTTCTACAAGTACATCAATTCTAAAGGGGATTCCTAAACACCTTGTAATATATCCCATCTAAATAACTTCCCATTTTTTAACAAGCTAGTTAGGGAATTCATCCTACCAAACAATAAGGTCCTATGCCTTTTCCTTTCTGACCACTGCACATATTGTCCTAGTGAAGATATGCAAACACTACATCATTCCTTATATGTCTGAGTTCAAGTTTGAGAGAAATGTTGTTTTCAAGATGCACATTAACCAGTTGTTCTCCATCAAGAATGAGAATTCCTCTAATCCACCCTTGGAACCACTCTTCAAGATGCAACTATATGCAACTTTATGCAAACAATGCAACTTATGCAACTTATGAAACTATATAGCAACTATATGCAACTATATGAAAATATGCAACTTATCCAACTATGCAACTATGCAACTATATGCAACTTTATGCAACAATGAAACTTATGAAACTATATTGCAACAATTTCGTATGAAACTATATGAAACTATATGAAACTATGCAATTATATGCAACTATGCAACATGCAACTTATGCGACTTTATGCAACTTTATGCAACTTTATGCAACATGCAACTATGCAACTATATGCAACTATATGACAATTTTGTATGCAACTATATGGAACTATGCAACTTTATGCAAAAATGCAACTATATGCAACTATATGCAAGTTATGAAACTATATGCATATATATGCAACTTTATGCAACAATGCAACTTATGCAACTATATGCAACTATATGCAACTGTGTTGGTACCACAAATGTATATTGGCACGATAACTTATCTTGTTGTTTTAACGAGTATAGGTAACACCAAATAGGTATCTTTCGGATCTATCTTCCTCGAGTGATGATCAAGATATACTAAGAGAGGTTGACAGTGAGACGTGTTGCACTAGATCTACCAGTTCTAGATCAACTAGATCTTAAAAGGTAAGGAAAATATTTCGTAAATGCATGCAATTTTTTATTGCCAACAGAGGGTCATGTAATTATGATGATGAGAGAATAGGTGACATTGAGTTTCCCTTGAGTTATAAACATTTAGTGCAACGATGGGCACTTCAGGAGCTACCTGAAGTGGACACATATTTCTTCATCAGTGGGAGGCTGTATCACATTGCTCCTTCGTCCTTACATGGGTTGGGGTTATTTTCCATGGATGGCATAAAGGTCGGCTATGGAATTGTAACTAAATTGATGGAGTATGTCAGACCATTATACAAATACAATCACTGGTTGATGTTGGTCCGATATACGCAAAGTATGCAGAGATACGAAGTTGCTGCAAATTATATACAACTAGTAGATAACAATCAAAATAAAGGGGCACCTATGCATATTGATGGAAGGCCAAAATTTACTGGAAACATTGCGGGATTTATAAATAGTACACGACCAGTGGCAACAACTAAGAAACCAAATTTCATATATGAGGTATGCGAAGGAAATCGTATATTTGTATGTGTAACAAAAACAATAGTTCCAGGTGAAGAGTTGTTGATCGATTACAACTTAAATAGAATATATGGAGGGGGTGTGGCTATGGGGGTAAATATCTTACATACCATTCAACTCAACCTTTGATCAATCATTGTTACAATTTATCGTTGCAATATTTCAATTTTTTACTACATATATTTCATTTTTCATTATTTATTTTCTGATATTACTACAATATTTTTTTTTTTAATCTTACAATTACTTTCATAACTCTTGTTCATTAATTTATTGTGTCAACATCTATCCAGGGTGATCGTGAGATATCACAGGCTACATCTATCTAGGGTGACTGTGGAAAGGCACCCATTGTGCCTCAGCAGGCAAATGTTAAATACGGTAACAACTTATGACTACAACAACTAAATTTCAGAAATTTCATTATTTTTTTTTTGATATTAGTGCAATATTTCATTTTTTTAATGTTACAGGTGAATTTCATAACTTTTATTGATTGATTTATTGTGTCAACATCTATCTAGGGTGACCGTGGCAGAAAATCACCCGCTACATCTGTCCAGGGTGACCGTGGAAAGGCACCCGCTGTGCCTCACCAGGTAAATGTTAAATACAATAACAACTTATGACAACAACAACTAAATTTCAGAAATTTCATTATTTTTTTTTTCTGATATTACTCCAATATTTCATTTTTTAAATGTTACAAGTGAATTTCACAACTTTTGTTGATTGATTTATTGTGTCAACTTCTGTCCAGGGTGACCGTGTCCAAAAATCACCCGCTACATCTGTCTAGGGTGACCGTGGAAAGACACCCACTGTGCCTCACCAGGTAAATGTTAAATACAGTAACAACTTATGACTACAACAACTAAATTTATGAAATTTTGTTATTGTTTTTCTGATATTACTGCAACATTTCATTGTTTTAATGTTACGGGTGAATTTCATAACTTTTGTTGATTGATTTATTGTGTCAATATCTGTCCAGGGTGATCGTGTCCGAAAATAACCAGCTATATCTGTCCAGGGTGACCGTGGAAAGACACCCGTTGTGCCTCACTAGGTAAATGTTAAATACAATAACAACTTATGACTACAACAACTAAATTTCTCAAATGTTAAAGTTCATCTCATTAATTTTATTCATCAATGTATTGCGGCATGGTCAACGTGGGAAGGCTCCCACTGAGGATATTGATGAGGATGAAATATTTTATTCGACTAACCCAATGACAACTGTAGCGAAGGCCTTGAAGAAGGCTAACATAGAATATCTAGGTTTTCTTAGCAAAAGACCCCTGACACAGGAGGACAGGGAAAGAATTGTAGAGATACAAAATACAATAACTAATTTTGGGGTAAGTGGCATGTTCATATAGTTTTATCAGCTATGACAATTTCATATCCATTTTTTTGTTTTATATTTTGTATATGATCTGATAAAGTAAAGTTTTTCGTTTGTAGGAGTTTTTAAACCCCGTGCGTCGGGAACCTGTCGATCCTGCAACTGCTATAGGTAGCAGTGATGGTGCAATGCAAAAAAAATGTCGACATAGCAAAGTGTAAGTGAGGATTTTTAAGCCTCCTGAGGTTCCCTTCGAATCCATTGATGAGCAAAATGATTTTTACCGGCATGACATGCCGGAGCATCATGAGTTAGAGCTCGGGACTCCACATGACTTTGGAGGGGAACGTACTGTAGATGGAGAGAAAATTATTCTACATGGAACAGAATGAATTAAAAGCACCAGATCACTAGATGTCACCTTTCTGGTGGATGACAGATGTTTTCCAATAAAGATTCAGAAGATTGCAGGTAATTGTTAATTAATTGATTCATTTTTTTTATGAAATTTAAATGGACATTTGTTGAGATTATTATAAATTAATGGATAACATGTTTCTGCAGGAAACAATGTTTTCTATAGAAACTTAAATGACAAAGCATTGGAGTTGTTTGGCCCCACCATTTGCACATGGCGGAATGGCCAAGATAGCAAAAAGAAAGATGATTTAATAGACCACATGGTAAACTTGTTCGACAACACTTTCAACAAGAAAGTGGTTACAAAGTTAGCCGATGAGAATTTAAAATATACTAGGGCCCAGTATAGGGAGAAATTGCAATTAGACCTCAAGAACGAGTGCCATCCCATAGTTCCAGAGAAAGAGTGGAAGGCCTTGATAGAGGATGCAAAGGAGAAATTGTTTAAAAAACTAGGAAGATATCCACGATCTAGTCAATCAAGGTACAACACATGTCATATTATCAGTGAAATATGATCATTTATGTTTTTCTTTCCTGTTTTAAGTAACAATTATGATATCTATATTTTTTCAAAAATTCCATATGTGGACTACCAAACACCTCCAAAGAAACCAGGGCTAGAGTGGAAAAACACGGCCAACATAAACTAGGCCAGGGTGGCTATGAAAAACTAAAAGCCCGAATTGTAATATTTAAATGATTAACTGTGGTTAATATTTATTTAACAGTACCGAACAAATATATGTTTTTGTTATTGGTATTTTTAATGGTGCTATGCATTGCAGTTAAATATGTTTGACAATGCTACCACCGAGGAGGACCTAAATCTTGGTTACAAGCACAGTTATAAAAGTGTGAATGAATATATAAAAATCTTGGGCTAGACTCCTATCTCCCCAGCCACACAGGTAAATCAAATGAATAAGGAAACCGCAGTAGCATGCTTGTAAAGTCTATTCATGTTTTATTATATCACCCTTAACTAAGTGTTCATGTTTTGTTTCAAGCAAAAGTACTACCACAACAATGAATCTAGCGGTATTCAACAGACACCTCATCATACAAGTGTGCACAAGTCCAATGATAGTGGAGAGCAGAGTACCCATTCCGGTATGTATGCTTCATAATTAGAAATATTTACTGTGATTGTAGATATTTATTTCTTGACTTATACTTATATATTATCTTCTCAAAATTGAAGAGCATGTAGTTCAGGAGGGTGAACTGTGAGAGGAACCAAGTGGACAAGAAATTAACGCACCAACTGTCACAACTACACAAACAGGTAAAGGGCAATAGTGTAATGTTAATCAAAATAATGAATTAGTTATTTCAATTATATTTCAACATATCGATATGATCATTTTCGTTGTTGCAGTTCACGACCCTGAACAGATGCCTCAACGCCCTTCTCAGTGACGTACCATAATTATGGTACATGAGCGCATGGAAACACAAACAATAGAAGCACATGGCACATGCAATACAATGTCCTTGGATGATTATGATACCCCAATTGTCAATTTTATGAATGTAAAAAAACATAAATCAAAGAAAAATTAGATGTATAAACTCATGACTTGTATTTGGATGTTTATCGATGTTTATATGTTCATATGCTTCAATGTTTATATGTTCATATGTTTTTATGACTATCCTAGTTATGCATGAATGTCTATATGTTTTCTATATAAAGAAAATCATTTGTTGGGTATGGGGAATTGAGAGCGATGTGAGGGGGGGGGAGGGGCCATATGAGATTCCACTTTCACATGGTTGGCCTTGTTCAGTAGAGTATAACCTATTCTCGAAACAAAGAGAAGCTCATTAAGGTATGCGACCACTTAGTTTTTTTCTAGAGTATTTTACATAACTAAATGCATGTTTATTTTCTTATATATTATTTACTCATATAAAGAATTTGTCTTTTATGATTCATGTAGGTATTGATGATGGAAATGCATCTCGTGGAAAACTCTTATCAAGTTGTATGGGATAATGGATGTGGAAAAAGGACAATGATAAGGTAAGGGTTTTGAAGTGTTTTTTAAAGTAGGCTTTATACTAGTAAAAGTTCACAATCCTCATGAAAGGATACAATTGCATTTTTGGTAGACAAGCATCAATGTTTTTAACAAAGTATGAATTATAGACTATGGGAAAAACCTTTTTTTGTATTCTTACATTGACCAATACAACTATAAAAAAAAATTAGTACAAAATCTTAACCACGGACACACACACACACACACATATATATATGAACCCTAAGTAAACAAATGATAGAAGATAAAGGGAGAATATGTACTGATAGAAGTGAATGAGGATAATAATATGAATAATGGAGTGGAGAGTGCACTCTAGCCTTGAATTGAATGATACTTGCATCCAACATGTCTCATTGTAATGTATGTTGTGATAGTTGTGTCTTCTCACTATAATGTATGTTTCTATGTCTGTCATGGGATTCCTAGAGCACCACCTATCATTTATGATCCAACACATAGTAGTCAAGAATCCCATCCATTGCTAATGTGTAAATAGAATTCATATTCCTATTTTATGATAGTATAATTCATATTCCAATATAATAGAAGGTGTTCTGGAATAACCCAGAAATTTGCAACTTGTGTGTAAAGATCCACAGGATCCACTTTTGCATCTACTTCGGTTGGTATGAGAGTCTAGAGATATGCCAAAGTGTAATATGTTTTAGGTATTTTCCATTTTAACTGAATAATATGTTGTTTCCTGTAAATCAATTGACATGTTTCTTCCCTTGGCAAATGCGCACCAACGATTCATTAGGGTTGTGCAACAAAAAACTACAGGTGGATGATTTTGGATAGGAGTTAATGGTCCTTTCCATCCCAACAATTTAAGGACAGGAAATTGAACCAATGGGACAATTGATGGAGACATCTTATGTGGGGAGATTAGGTACTGAATATTTCTACACTATTGTAAGGCAGTCAACAATTCATCTAGTTCCATTATATTGACAAGAAATGTTCTAATTCTGAATTTTGGTTATAAAGTTTCATTTTTTATGAGCAATGAATTCAAACATTTGTGCTAAGTTTGGAGATTGAGATGTTTTAGTAGCCAAAATTATAGTCATGTGGCAGATCCAGTTTTGCCTTTTCCAGATGCTACTTTCTCCTAGCATATAAGAATGCACTGAAGATTCACCTTTGTACTATACTTTTGAACAAACATGGTGGATGTGATGGTGATTTGCACTTATGGAAAAGGGTTGTCTGATTCATAGAATCATAGAAGTTAACTATAGTTTAGAACTGCCATCTGTTTGAGCCTTGAGACTCATGCAATTTCTAATTCTTACATAGTATTCATCCACTCTTATAGGCTTTCTTATGGGAATATGAAGGGACACAACTCATATAATGTGACAAAAATCCCATTTTGTGGCCAAAGAAGGAATATTTATGGCAAATGAATTTATGTTTTTGATAAATGATTCAAGATTTTAACGTCTTTTGTATTTTCATAATCTTATGAAATGGAAAATGTAGTTTCATTCTAGATTTGATTATTGTTAAACCCTTGTGCTTTTGTTTATTTGTCATATACAAGTTCATTTTCAAGTGCAATTATACCTTATAGCTATAGGGAAAATGTGGACAATAGTGTGACTATGTGGTTATCTATATGATGTTGTCTTGTGGTTGAGTCTTTAAGCATTTTCCCATAAGGAAATGTCGATTTCTAGTTAGTCATTCTATTGAAGATGCATCTTGTTTGATGAGTTCTATCTCAAAGGTCCAGTGGAGTTAGCTGTTGTTGGAGTTTCTATTTCAATTTTCAATCTGATCTTAAAATTATTCAACATACCTCTCCTCAATTTGACAACATCATTTGTGGCTGAAGATGCTTCAAAAACTGTCTGAAGTGAGGATTATATTGATATAAAAAGTTCCATTCATGGTAAGGGTAGGATGCAAAGTTGAAAATGTTGTCTGAAGTGATTTTATTCTCAAAAACCATTATGGATTAAGTTCAGATGATCTGGCATCTTAATCTACGGCCTGGGATGTCTTGTAGGTGACCATATTCATGTAGATAAAGAAGATTTCCAAAAGCATTTAAGTGATGGGTTAGAAAGGAAGACGTTCCCTGTCGTTTCGACTGCATTAGTTTTGGCGGCTGGTCTCGATTTCGTTGAAGCTTCCGCCTTAGCTTTTGGAGCAGGGCCTCTTTTGTATTTCATGGGTATACCTACTGTAAGTTTAAGCATTTATTTGTTGGCAATTATTCATTCCTTCTGCATAAATATTAAAGTTCAGAAATTTGATGATTATGTTGTTGTTCCTAACCAATACCTAGAAGGAATATCTTGTAGTTATATGTCTAGCGATATTGCTTTCCGTCAAGCACTTTTCATATACATGGTGTTTCTTGAGTGTTCAAGGTTTTTGAATAGTTCTTGTCAGATTGAATGTTATTCTCCTTCTTATTTGGTTGTAGGACTTGTTCATGAATTTTACTGGACGTGAGGCTCTGAATTTGTTAAAAATTGCTCTGTTCATCCTGATCTTATGATATTTGTTACAAAATTATTTTGTTAGATAATAAACTTTTTTGCATTTTTAATAACATTGCAATGTTGTTCTGTATTTTTAAAGGCTTCACCAATGCGCCTTCCGTCAGAGTGGTACCTTTCTTTAAGAGCTCTTGGTGCTACAACAATAGTGGTTTCACTTGCAGTGCAAGGAGTATTATGTGGTTTGAAAGACATAAAGAATCCTTTATATGCCTCAGGCAAGTGACATGATATTTTTTTGGTCTGAATGGTGACTGATGAAATGTATGAGGTATTTGATGGTCTTAGGAAAGTGTGAAGTCTTGAGTAGAGTGATATGGAAAATAACTTGTAGACTATTTTAGAAAATATGTTGTCTT
>ML790986.1:336418-364857 GCA_009831015.1 Picea engelmannii
CACACACACACACACACACACACACACACACACACACACACACACACACACACACACACACACACACACACACACACACACACACACACACACACACACACACAATAAACATATGGTGCGCTACTCAGTTCATGCACATAAGAACATGGGAAGGTAGGAAAAACAAAGGACCAGAGAATAACAAAAAAATAACAAAAAACTAATTTCATATATATTCAAATTGTCTTGCTCTTTCCACAACATGCATATGGTAAAATATACACACAAATATATAGGCTTGATCATATCTAGAAAATTTGATAAACAAAATATCACTCAAGCATCTAGAGATTTTGCAAAAAAAATATCCATACATTTCTAGATCAAGCAAGAAATTTTTGGGCGTAAAAATATCACAACTACCATTTTTTACTTTGTTGGGCGGTCACTGTTCCTAGAAGTTTCTAGAGACTGAATTTTACTTCATAATTAACACCCATCCTTGTTTACAAATAGTCATCTGTTTATATTTCCCTATCTTTTAATTAACACTAGCTCTCACTAATTATTTTGAATGAAATTCATTGGATGAATCTTCATAGCTATTGAATTTAAATATGTTCTCATGAGTCATCCACTCAGTTAATGATGTTTTTGATGAATTATCCAAGAATTTAATTTCTTGGGCTAATCCTAAGTGGAGATTCCTTCTAGGTAATGTTGATAAGATGTCCATAGAATATGTCTAGGGGCTCATCCCTATGTCCCTAGTTTTAAATGTTATCTTTCCAATGACTTGTACTTGTTGGTGATATTATAAATGGAGTAAGACCATTGTTTTGTTCAAGTAAAACTTGTCTATGGGGTAAAAGTGGATTTTCTCTAAACCCTTCCTCAAAGGTTGTCTAAACAAAGTTTGGCAACTAAAATCCAAGTATAATACATAGCTATATTGGTTAAGCAACATATCAAAACTAGTACTTGAACATGCACACAAAAAAAAATTCATGGATTTTGTTGGTGGTGATTTTCTCGATTAATATAATGTGAACTTACCTAGGTGTGTAAATCTTGGCTTACCCATAGTGTGGGAAAACCAAAACCCCGAAACATATTTTTTGGTTCTTTTGACTATTGGTGATGTTTGTGCCTTAGTAAAGTCTCTATGCCAACATCTTACACATAATTCCTTTTCTCAAGGTGTTATAGCAAGATTTGCCTCACCCCATGCAAGTTGCTTAGAAGGCCTTTTCCATTTCCCTATGTGTACTTGAAGTCCCTTTTTGCAATTCCCATAGCTAAAAAACTTATTTTTCCACATATGCGTGTCCCAACAGCTATATAACATGTGTACATGTAGGTTGCACCATTACAACCTGTGTACATTGCATATTTTGCCCAAAATTAAAAAATGGTATTGGGTTTCCATGTCAGGTCATGAGATCCATGATCATTGACCTTCCATATACTAGAAACATTCTGACTCAACCCTTCATTTCCATTTGAAGGCTATAAATGGGCCATATCCAAGCTGTGAAAAGAGGAGAAGTATTCAACTTGGAGAGAAACGTTACTCTGGAGAAATTATTCACTTCATATTGAGTGTGCATTCCTTTGTCCATTTAATTCTGAACACATTATTCAACCCCCAAGATCTTCCCTATTTGATGGAGAACCTCATTTTCTCTCTTATATGAGCTTGACTTTGGTGGAGGATTGAAATGGTGGAGGCCTAGTTGGAAGGGACTTAGTTTCTCGGTTCCAAACGTGCCGACATAGAAGTTTGTCATTCATACGCTTGTGTTGATTACATTTTAATAGAAATACTCTTTTCTCGTCCAATTAATGTCTTGCAAATATTTGAATCATTATTCCATGGGCGTATTTGTTATGAATATTTATGAATTATGCTATTATATGTTCTAAATTTATATATTATCACCATATTCTTGTGTATCTTGGTTGTTGAGGACAAGTTGCAGGTGTATAACTTTGATTCAAGTGCTCAACGGTGGACTTCATTGAATGTCTAGACGAGGTAGGCTCTTTATCTTGTCTTGTGCATGTTTGTTTATATAGAATACTTGATATTAGAGTTGCTTTCTGTAGTCATTTTCGTCTGTTGTGGTTTACCCCATGTCGTAGAGTGATTTTCCTAGTAACACAAGGATCCACAATTCTAGGTGTGTTCCTTGAGCCATAGAGGTTCTAGTAGCATGGATATTTATACGAACTAAATCTCTCTTTTATATTTGGAAAAATGAAAATGATGGTTTCTCATCTCATAAATTCTCTTGGTATGATCGAGCCTTGATATGTGTCATCTTGATATTGTAGATGATTGTTCAAACCCATAATGAACACCTCAATACGTAACACTAGTAGTATCTCTTTCTATTATATCTCCCATACACTATGAGAAGAGTGCTTCCTAACTTGGCCCCTAGACCATTAGTCCTAACAGGATTGGAAGGGATGCCTTCTTGACCCAAATTTACTAGGTTGAACCTAAATAAGTTGTGCCATAGGGATAGAGGATAGGTTCATAAGTGTTGTAATGTGCATGAAATTTCACTCATAGATAAACAATTTCCTACTCTAACATTAGATATCTTAGAGGGGACCAAGCCACTAGATCCAAACATTTGTGGGTGGGATGCTTTAATTCTCATCAATATTGATCCTACAATGGATGAAATGGGCTAGGCCTTGGAAAACCATGACCAACCTCATCATGTGGTTGGATAGGTCATATGATAGTGTGTATTGCTGATGAATATTCCCTTTTGCTTCTGTTTTCTATGATTGTCACTAAGAATGTATGATAGGGGTGTTTTGGAATACATCAACTACAATTTTTGAGTTTTGGATGTGTTGGTGGATGTTGTGTACTTAAACCACTCTTTTTTGCATTAAATCATGTACATATTTCCATTTAATAGTTTTTACAAGAATATTTTATTAAAAACAAATAGAATCTAAAACAATTAAGTAAAAGGTTCACACGATTATGTCGAAAGTGCCTTTTATAACATAATAAAATTATCAAGCTAGATATGATTTTTTAATGTCTTAGATTTTCAAAATAGTAAATTTTAAAATCTTCATAACCAATTATCAATACAAAGTGGAAGACATATTCATGTGTTCACCAACAATATAAGACTTTCTAAAATCCATTATTCCATGCAATAATAACATTGGGTCTTCACCTTGTCGTCCAATATCTTATCACGTTCATTCATAAAGGGGGCTTTTAAATTGTGAAAATAGAGTCAATATATTGTAGGTATTGGGGGGATGTGGGTATCGAGGGGTTTATATTTATTGGGGGGTATAAAAAGGGGTATCTAGTAAAAATATGGATTCTGTTTATTGGAAATATGTATTGGGAGGGGGGTTCAACAAAATGATTTTTGGAGATATTTATCAATATCTAGTGAAATTAGGGGTACTCTTTAATATCCCATGAATACAAGTGTTATGTCATAGGTTCACTAAGTAAAAAACCTCATGAATAATAGCACAACTCCAAAATAATTAACTTCAAAAGACCTAGCAAAACACAAAAAATCAATCTCTAGCACTAACCATCGACTCCTGGCAAGATCACAAAAATATTAGAGAATCATATGCAAATTGATTATTCACCATCTCAGAGAGATTTGGAAGAGTAATACCCTTAATCATCCCCTAAGGGAACAAGTATTGAGAACATAGAGATAGGGCTCCAGGGGGCATCCCTTCCTAATTGACTGGTGGAGAATAATAGATGGAGAGAGTGTATTATTCACCACAACAAAATTCTATGCACTATAAAACAAGGTGTTCACAATCCCCACACACTTTGAACCAAAATCCAAGTAGAACAAAATGTAAAAAATGAAGGTCCAGTCAATCTTATCATAGAATTAATCAAAATCAATATTGAGAAAAACAATTTGTTTCCAAGACTCCTTGGTCCACTCCATGGCCTCCCAAGTAGAAATCATAGTGTCTAGAATAAACCTCCTCTGAACAAACCATGTCTTCTCCTTATGTACAATCTTCTCTATGGAATCCCTCACCCACAGTTCCACCACCTTAGTCATGATTTTGTAAGCATTACTAAATAAAGTTATTGGTCACCATCACCCAATCATGTCTCTGGAAACATTCTTTGGTATATGCGTTTGATAAAAACTTTATCAATATACTTTGTCAAACATCCTGAGGCAAAGGCCTCCAATGATAGGTGAATAAAGTCATCTCCATTAGTATCCCACATATACTTGTAGAATGCACAAGGAAATCCATCAATCCCTGGACATTTACCATCCTATATAGATCCAAAGGCTATAAAAATTTCATCCTTCATGAAATCCCTATCCCACTTGTCAATGTCTACAATAGAGACAATGTGCAATATTTCCTTGTAGCAAGCATTCGTAGTAGAAATAACTGTCTTTGTCAAGGGATAAGGAGAAAAAATATCGATAATACATTGCTCTTGAGTTTTCCTTGTCTTTTGTAGACTAGCATACTATTATAGAGTTGGTATATCTTAGTCTATAGGAAGAATTTCTTAAAATGAATATAAAGATGCCTCATCCCTTTCAACATGATTGGGAGTGAATCTTTTAGCACCCCTTGGTCTAGTATGATTCATAAACATTGTACTCTCTTCTTCATTAGTGGCATTAACTCAACCCCATTATTAATGCATGATGGGTGTCTACTAACAAGGAAAGATGGTGGATCCAGATACTTGATAGTGCATGGTCGGTTCAAGTAAACTACAAAATCCAAGTCTTTTCATGGATAATGCTTACTAGGGCCTTCCTACCAAGGAAAAATTGTTCAAAAAAATCACTTAGATGGGGTTTTCCCTTCCTGCCTCAAGCTAGGAATAGTGAAACACCTCCTTTGGGATTGTTCATTTACCAAATACTTCTGGGATTTTGTTCAATCTAATCATGTAGCCATTTTAGAGGGGAGGTTACATTACAGAGTGGTGTTATTAGTGATTCTATATCTTTGGTATTCTCCTCTCTAAGTGGCTGCGTATGGAACTACTTGAGGATTTCAGTCTTGTTTGTTCTTTAAAAACTTCAGTGCAAATATGTTTTTCAGATTGAGATTAGTTCCTTATTTGCGTTTTATCAATTATGGAAAGAAGAGGTATGTATGTAGTTGTTAGCTAAAAGATTTTTGTTGATCAATGATGACAAGGATTTAGATATAACGACCTACTCATAATTTATTGTTGTTTTAGTCTCTAAAAAAGAGGATGTAAATACCATTATACATACCCTCCCACTCTATTCCTTTTTCCCTTCTATCTAAATATAAAAAGAATTTTAAAAAAAAATCTAAATATAAAAAGAATTTAAAAAAAAAATGACAAATTCTTCGATATATGTTTTTTAAGTTATCCTAATTGATTGCATGCAAAATGAAAACTTTTAGTATGGATTGACACATGATAATGTATTACATAATTGAAGTAAATACTTATTTTTTTGTATGAAATAATGTATGTGTGTTTTAGCAACGATAAACATGTTTATTTTTAATGATTTTCGATTTGGGATTTATTTTATCTTAAATGAAGTCACATGTAATTAATGGAACTGTGAAAGAATGTATGTGTTGCGATAGAAAAGATGAATAAAAGAATTTATTTATCATGGTTTGTGCATTGATGATCTATTTATGATCTATTTTATCTTAAATAAATTAAATATGCGATTGATGGAAGTGATACTACTATTATTATTTTTTATTATTATTATATTATTTCATTGTGTGGGTTATTATTATTTGTTTTTTATATTATATTATTTCATTGTGTGGGTTATGAGTTACAAGGTAAATAGGAGTTAGGAAGTCTTAGTAAGGAATTCCTAGTTAGAAAGCTCTAAATAGTTGGATTAAAGTTTTATTTAAAAAAAAAAATGAATGCATTTTTACCATGTATTATGTATTGTTGAGTCGGAATAGGAGCTTCACATATTATTTATTTATTGAGATTTGAATTTTTGCATTCTAAAATTTGAAACTATATGTGAATTTACTCACAACAAGAATTAGTTTGAGTTTTGGCGACACTTAGAAATTCGCAGTGGAGGATTGGAATGAAGATGCGAATACATAAAGTGTTTGGTGGGCATGCCGAGGTTACATGTATGTGATTTTGGAGAATATGAGGATAATTGAGGGAACAAATATTTTTGTGTGTTTGTTTTTATTCAATAGATAAAAACAACATAACAATGGCGTTCCATGCTTGAAAATTTGTGATGGGTTTTCCTCATATATTGAAGATTTCGCAGTGATCAATGTTCCAACACAAAAAACACTTATGACTTTCCCTTCTAGGCATGCCTTGTGTTTAAGGATTTGATTATAACAATCTAATTAAAGTTAATCTTAGCCAACTAAATTCCTCACTTGAGGACCAAAAGAATCTTTTAGTCATGTTAGGATTTAGGGATAGTCATCCAGATAATTCACCACAATCATGTACATTGATACATAGTTGTTGTACTTTAAGGAAATTTAAAACCCTTCTTAATGGATGTGGTCAAAAATCACTTAGTGGGTACATGCTCTCTTTTGAGTATTAATGCTTAGGTTGGGATCGAGAGTTTGACGGAGTCACCCAGATACATTGTTTCTCCTTGGCATTGAAAGATAGTAAACTTGCATACACATATGTGAAGAGGTTTCATAGTGGCTTGTCATAGATACCTATCATATGGATTTTGTGGGATTGAGGAGGAATATGAGATAGATAGTTGACATCCTCTGGAAGTTTCCCCTAGATTCCCTCACTATAAATATATCTATCATATATTCACTTGTGCCTTTAGTGGACTTCATCGCCATTCATTGAGAGTGATTAGAAGATATAATTACTATACATGATTCCATAGGAAGGTTGCTAGAGTCTTATAACTTAGTGTTTTGATTTTCTCAAAACCACAAGGTAGGAATTTTAACATAAATGCTTTACACGTTTGTAATTTATTAAAACACATATAGAAAACATAGTTAATGAAACATGCTTATAATTTTTCTTCCACCTTTAGTGTTAACTCGTATATTTATTAAATATAATGCATCATATACAAACTTATTTCATATTAAATAACAAACTTCAATCCATTTCAATACCTTGAAGCTCATCAATATTAATCTTTAACACATACATAACTTTTGTAAAATTATTTTTTTATACTCATGTACACTTCGATCATTCCATCTTAAAATTATACAATGAGTTGAACATAGTTTATTTTGTAATCTACAAGAAGGATGTTTGATAAAATATTTATGAATATCTAAATCCAACATTTGAGTCTTCTCTTTAAATTTTCTAATTTTCTCATTCTTCAAAAAATGATACCATATTGTAGCATGAAACATCAATTTTGTATTGGTAAGTTTTTTCTTTTGCAGATCAAATTTGAGGTGACACTCCATCTTGCTTCGACAACATAATAATTTATTTGAATTAATAATTCCATCATAATATGAAACCTTGACCTTTGATCCTCTTTTTTTCTTTATAAATCTCATCGGTTTTGTTGGAACACATATTCTTCAACGTCATTGTCTTCTTCTAGTTTCAATGTCATTTTCTTTGTCTTCTCTACCTTGACACTCTAGTTTATCTCTTAGTTGGATCTCTAAAATTTTAAATCATTATCTGTAGGGACTTGGTAACTCTCTATGACTATCATATTTCTCCATCCTCAATACATGGACTGAGACTATGTTTCATGGAAAGTGTAAAAGTTCCACACATATGTCAAGCTAATCCAATAAAGTATAATTATCCTCTTACACAAATATAAATATTAGATTATTTTAACCATATATATGAAAATCATGTAGATATATGGAATGTCATAAAATTATAATGGTAGAAACAAAAATCAAATAAACAAAGGAGCATCTATCTATATTTTTTTTTAAGTAAAAAAGGTAGGTCCTGTTATATTAAAGTTGCAGAATTATAGAGTTCTATTGAACTGCCAATTGTCCCGCCTGTAGAGGAAACCGAGACAGCTGGCCATTCCATGCCACTTTTCAAATTCAAAATTTCAGGCTGCCATCCTACCCGAAGGAATCCAGGACGCATGGCCACCCTTACACCAAGTCTTGTCTTTACTACGCTACTGATAGAATTACTATAAGCTAACTGAGCTATATCTCTAGTTTGCAACAAAAGAAAAAAGTTTCTAACAGTGAGCATGTAAAAAACCTTTTAGCTGGTGTTCTTATCCCCGTCTCCATTCTTTCCTTGCTTGACTGGAATTGCGTAGACCTGTGTGCATGTGGGGAATTGGCGTCTTGGGGATGCACTGAAGTAGGCGGCGTAGATCATATCAAGGCATTGGTTTATACGGATGGCTCTGAAAATCTGGTCGTCCACCATGCTGCGTATGTCAAAAATTAATTCGAGGTGCTTCGGTTGAAGGAGTGGTGGCTGGTCCTGCAAGTCGGCCTCATCCTTTCATTCTTTGACATTGTCATCCTGGTTCTCTTGCTGCCTATTCTGCTGCGCGACTACCTCAGGAGGGTCGCCGGTTGTGAATTATTCTATGTTTCCTTCCATGCCTTTCTGGAATTCTTCCTCCATGAGGCAAGCTGTGAATTCCTCAGCTGGAGCATCCCTGGGACTGTGCGTTGATCTTGGAGCAGGGGTTATTGCGTCCTTCTCGAAACAGGCGGGGGGATTCCAATTGTCGGGGACCATGAAGAGAAGATTCTTTGTATAGTTCTGGATGGATTCATTCGGCACAATCTCCTCGACATATGCCATGGGAGACGTCCCCATTCTCCTAGACTTCCTGGTTTTCCTCCTACTAGCTAGAGCCAATGCTTTTTAAAAATTCTTCTGCTACTTTCGGCGTGAATCGACTGCGTACCATGCCACACCTCTGTGAGACCGTCCCCTTGCTCTTGGCATGCTTAGACGTAAAGCTATTGTTAGGATGCCGGCTGAAGGGGTGTCTCTATCCCTGCACTTTGAAGGTTCTGCCTTCGGCTCTGCAAACTTCAAATGCATCACAAATCCTCCAAGGAGGTTGATAAGGATGAAGGTAATATCTTTGGCCATTAAGGTTGTGGTCTTAATGCGCTAATCGACTATCCTGCTTGCTTACGTGAGAGGCCTCATCGTTTGATATCCACTGCCTGGGTTCACTCCCATTCATTTATGGCGAGGAGATGGGAGCCGCTAGCCAACATTTATGGCACCACCTAGATCTAATCCACGTATCCTTCCCTCTCCACGTGGCACCCCATCCGAGGAGTATCTATCTCTATTAATTGTGTTTGAAGATCACAAATAAAATTAGATTATGGTTCATGCACACAACAATAATTTCGAACACAGAATTATTGATAAACTATATTTAGAATAGAACAATAATTTCAAGCATAGAATTATTTATAGAAAATATTTACAATAGAGTACACTTTGAACTTTTTTAAATTATTACACTATAATATTGAGATTCACCATTGTACATATTTGTCTTTATGTGATTATTATAGTTTGGTTTATATACTATTATTGGAGATTCACCATTGTACATATTTGTCTTTATGTGATTATTATAGTTTGGTTTATGTATTATTATTATTATTGAGATTTACCATTGTACATATTTGTTTTTATGTGATTATTATTGTACATATTTGTTTTTATGTGATTATTATTATTTGGTTTATATATTATTATTGTATTTTTATCATTGTTGTATTGCTCCATGTGAGATACTTTACTATTAATGTGTATATCATTGTTGCTTTATTCCTTTATTATATATTAATTTATGCCGTTTTTTAAGAGTTAGCTTTTAGGTGTTTAATTATCATTTAAGAGTTAATTACGAGACACAATGGCTTCTAATAAATGTATTGGATTATTTAAATTATGATTATTTCATTGCATGTATTTAATTAATTTTTTATTTTATTTGAGAATAATTTTATATCCATGTATGTATTTGTTTGGATGGAGAAATATCTTGTTGCATGGATTGTCCACTCATTTACATTAATTGGAACAAACAGATAATTAACATTATGAAGTTAAATTTAAAAACAATAATTGAGTTGTATAAAAGTTATCCATGACAAATGGATAAGGGTTGAATGACGATAGTTAAATACATTTAACTTGTAATTATAATTATATTTACAAGTGAGGTTCTCTCACAATAAACCAACTCTTCTGGAACTTCAATTTCATACATTGATTTTTTTTTTGTGTACTTTTAATTGTTGACCAATGTTGAAATTGTCTTTTTAATTTTCATTTTGTTGATATCATATGCTATGTTGTTTTAATATTGACATTGTTTGTAAATATTAGGATGACTTATTCAAGACATCATCTAGTAGTCTTGAACTCTAAGATAAAGTTCCACTTGAGCCATATACCCTTCAAAAACATGTAAACTTTGTTCTATAATCTATTTTCCATGTCTCTCTTCTTTATCTCATTGTATGATTGTTTTTTCTTTCCTAATATTAATTTTTATTTTGTTTCATCTATAGGCATAAACAATGGTCATGCCTGTGATTTCTCTTGTTGAAGCAAGATTTTAAGATTGTTGTAACATTGTAATTTATCAAGATCCTTAAGATAGATATCTCAATTGATAAATTATAACTTATCAAGATCCTTAAGATAGATATCTCAATTGATAAATTATAACTTCATGTTGTAGGATAGGCCAATATAGGATACTATTGATGCCATAAAGAGTATTTGGTATTAAAATTGGATTTATTTGTTACCCCATTTTTGGGCACCCCTCTATGTTGGAGCCATTTGTTACCCCATTTATGGGTACCACTTTAAGATATAAAGCATTGGGTTATAAAAAAGTGCTTATGAAAATATTATATTTACCAAATACATGAATTTTTATGATATGTTAATTGAGCATTCTCATGAAATTTTCTTCTTTTAGAATAATTATCAAGTTAATGAATTTGGTCAACTATTGCTATACCACATTCAAAATATGAAATATTCATCCGTTGATACCCTAATACCTATACAATTAAGTTCTAATGATACAAACATTATTAACTTTCCACATGGACCAATGAAATCATGCCAAGTGTACCTATTCCCCAGAAGCATATCAATCCCAGGTTAAAAACACCTTAACATGGGTGTGAACTAAATAAATAAGACCATGTGACATAATTACATATATTAAGACATGATAGGATTGATAGATTACAACCATGCCTCCTCTTCTAGTAAAAGCAACCCCCAAAATGGGTTAAATATCTTTGGATAAAAAGAGCACATTTGGGTCCATAGTCCAAGTCCAATGTTAAGCACTCCTGTAAAGTATGTGTTTTAACCTTATGAAAGTTAATTTAAAGAAACATGGTGCATCATAACTTTTTTGTAAAGGAAGGAACCCCTCTATGTGAGTGAAGACATGTTTGTGTGAAATATGCCAAAGGGTCCATAGTAAGCCTCCAAAAATGAAAAAGTAACCACAAATTATAAGGAAGTAACCACAAATTAAAAAGTGGTAATAATTATTATGTGCATGATGGTGAGTTAATATTACTATACTCCTTGAGTTTTTTACCTACAAATATATTATACACTCACATGCCAAAAAATATGATGAATTTTGGTCTTCTTCCAAGTAGGTGAGAATGATTTAGACATTAATGGATCATCATCTAATATACTATTGTTTGCGATTTTATTAAGATTTACTCATATAGAATGAATCAACCAATGCTTATACTAATATTTGTTATCTTAAATTATATATATTCATCGATGGACATGGTAAATTGACTAAAGCTAACATATAATTTATTGAAATGCTCTTGACTTTTGTTTTTTTGGGATATAAAAATAGAGGACAAATATGATAAAGAGTTTCCCAAAGTAACCAATGTAACTATATTTCTTTCCCTATGCAGATTTCAATTTCATGTCTCACAATTTTGCATTTTTCCCTATGAAAAAGACCCATACCAATAATATGGAAAATAATATGGAAAATGTTTCTCGTAGTCTCAATGTTGACCTTGATAATGATGATTTATGGTAGTAGTATCCCAACAACAATAATGAATTGACATGATTGTCAGGCTAATATGGTCATGAATCATCATCATTATTAGGGTTGATGTTAAGACTATAGAAAACACTCATTAACAATGTTTTCCATGCATTTTTTTAGAGAGAAAAACCAAGGAACCGTGGGGTGGGGATCACATAGAAAAATGTCCCCTTTAACATTGATTAATAAACATTAAACGTCATTTGCATTTACTTAACTTCTATATAGTGATGTACAAGTGTCATTTCAATTTATTTAGTGTCAAAACATTGAAGCTTACTAGTGTCGATAAACCAACATTCATCTTGAGAAATAGTAGCTTGAAATCATCAATTTAATGACCCTATATTCATAATTAAATTAGAATTTAGGGGAGAGATTAATACCTCACAGCTATCGACATATCGACATGTAGATATACTGGCATTCTAAATATTGAGGATCTCAACATGGTGATGTAAAAAATGCCAACAAATTTTGTTTAAATTAAAATAAAACAATTTTATTGAAAGGCCTAATTCCAATATCTAACCTTGAAACATCATATAGACATTGTTTTTTGACCCTAAATGTAGTAGTGTATTACTCATTTGGAAGGATCCATGAAATTCATAAATCTATCATTCATTTGGAAGGAACTATGGAATTGAGAAATCTACCCCTCACATAAATCATGAGAATTGACATGTTTCATTCCTGTATAAAAGGTTTCCCTTTTCTCCCAACACTCTATGTCTTAGCAGCTAAGGCACTTGTCTATTTACTCAATCATAGAGTTAATGTGGGTCCCACTAAAGGGATTTCTCTTCCCAAGTTTGAGGTAGGGTGACTAGTCAATGCGTACTTTGTGAATGATTCTTTCTAGACTACCTTAAAATTCCAACAATCTTTGAGCCATACCATGGAATGCATGGACATTTTTTTATACTAGTTCATGGTAGAGTAATCAATGGCTTAGTACTAAAAATGAAAAACATATCCAACATATGATTCTAGAGTGATTTTCCTTCCATAATTCGACCTAGATCCAACTCAATTAGATCTTTAAGTTTCATGGTATCCTCTTTTATTTAGAGGGTTCTCCATGGGAGCTACATGAGGCGGTAGTGTAGAGAGTTGAGAAGAAAATAGAACAATGTGATACCAAACCCTTATCATTGGTTTTCAAATTCTATATTTGCACCGAATTGATGAACCATATTCATGTATATTAATCTTATTACTAGGTCTCATCAAAGGAAGCCTATGGCCACCTTGATAAATCACTCCATAAATTTTAGTGGGTAACATATAATAAGTAGCCACACTTTTTCTATCACAATTGGGAGTGTTTTTGTACCCATTGAGAATTTGGAGGCTATGGTATCATCAAAACTCGGGTGAAATCCAAGCCCATGTGCACTGATTGGATGATTATATCTGTGCAAGGAAAGGAAGCATGGGAACAAATTCTCAAGCATTGGATTTGATAAGGATTACAATTAGAAAAACATGTTTGGCAAGGAATTTTTATTCATAATGCTCTTCTGAAGTTATAACCCCATCAAGAATTAACTTTCAAGGAACCTTTACTATGTAGAGTGTTTGGAAGGCTCGTTAAACTCTAGAACCCTTCCTTACCTACAAAGCATAATTTGTCTAGACTTCCCTATCTTTTAATGGGAACTACATCCATTAATTCCCATTGATTCTTTATAAGGAAATTCAATGAATGAATCTTCCCAATTATCGAACTTAAATATGTTTTGATGAGGCATTCACTCCACCAATGATGTTTTTGACAAACTATCCAAACATTTGATTCCTTGGGCCAATCCTAAGTGGAGATGCATTATGGGTAATGTTGAAAGTGGTTACAGAACACATATAAGGGCTCATTCATGTGTTCTTAGTGTTATATATTGACCTTCCAATGCCGCATGCTTGGTGTTGAGACTGTAAATGGTGTAATTCCACCACTTTAAAGTACAAGTCATCCATAGGGTACAACTAGGAAAAAAAAACCCACGAAGAACCTTTTTTTGGATCTTTAAACTTGATAGTCATGTTTGTGCTTTAGTAAAGTTTCTATGCCAACATCATATACTACTTCCTTCTATTAGAAATCCACCTTTCTAGGAACATCCATTTGGCCACAAACATTCTAGTAGCATGGACACTTATCAAAATCGAAGCTCTCTTTTGGATTTACAAAAATTTAAAATGATGTTTTTTATCTCATAAATTATCTTGGTATTATTCAGCCTTGATTTGTGTGAGCCTGCTATTGTAGATCATTTTTCAAATACATAAGGTACACCTCAAGATGTAACACTAGTAGTTCCTTCGATATTTTCCCCCATACACTATGAGAAAAGTGCTTCCTATATTAGATCATATCCCATTAGTCTTATTGGGACTGTAAGTGATTCCTTTTTTACCCAAATTTTATAGGTTGAACCATAAAAGACCACAACTTAGGTCTAGGAGATAAGTTTTCAAGTGGTGGGAATGTGCACAAAATTCCACTCCTTACCCACATCAATGGATAACCAATTCCATATTCTAGCATTATTTATCTCAAAGGGGCCCAAGCCCCTAGCCCCACACACCAATGGGTGGGACACTCTGGTTCTCATCAATGTTTCTCCTCCAACAAATGAATGAGGCTAAAGCCTTGGATAGCCATGGCCAACCTCCTGTTGCAGTTGGATGGCTCATATGCTAGTGTGTATTACTTAGGAATATTAACTTTTCTTCTTTTGTTTGTATAATTGTGATGAAGACTATATGAAAAGGTTGTTTTGGAATACATTAACCATAAGGTTTTAGTTTTAAATATGTTAGTGGATGTTATTTAGGAAATCCACTCTTTTTAGTCCCTTCCGAAGGCATAGAGGGACTATAGCGATCGATAATTCGTTGAATTTATATTAATGTGTCCTTTGACTATAAATTTTTGCATCCTATGTATTGTTCGAACTATAGAAGTAAAAACATTATTTTTTATATAATAAAAAAAACCTTATATGTCATTGTCTCATTGGAGAATATATTGGAGGTCTTATTGCCAACTTCGTTGTTCCCAATGTTGTAAATGTTTAGATATCCAAATTTTTGAGCTTTTAAGCTCTTTTTTAATTTTTATTACATTTTTACTAAAATGTTTACATACTGAAAGTTCTGAGCATTGACGTTGTTTTTTAATGTTTTTATTATTATTTCTATTTTTATTGAAATGTTCACATACCGAAGGTTTAGAGCATTGACACTTTTTTTGAGGTTCTTGAATAGGCCTGATAGCTTAAATTTTTACATAGCACGAGGTCCTTAAACATGCCTGGCAACTTAAATGTTTGCATACCGCGAGGCCCTTAAGCAATCTAAAAGCCTTAAATGTTTACCTAAATAGGCTTCTAAGAGTACATTTTTCCTCGAATTTTTCCATAGAATGTTGCAGTGAATTTGGAAAATATTGTTGTCCACCTCCATTTTTATAGACATTGTATGTTTCATACTTATTCTATGCTTGGAATGAAATTTGGTCATTGTTGAAGATACATACATTGTCTACTGGTTCGGTGGGTGCTTCTTGTTTGTTGGTTCGTCGGCTACTGCTTGTTGTTGTTTGGTTCAACTTTGCAAGGTTGAGGACCTCCACCTGCGATTGGACTTGTTGGTTCTTGTTTCTTGCTTTTGTTTACTTCAACTTTGCAAGGTTGGGGTCATGCATATGCAGTTGGAGCTATTATTTTGTACTTTGCGGGGTCCAGGTGTTGCACCCACAATTCGACCTGCGTTTTTGTCGTTCATTGTTTCAGAGTAAGTTTCGATGCAATAATTTCATTTCTATTCATTCTTTGTTGTTAATTGTTTGCAGTTTGCAAGTAAGAATGTTTGATTATTTCTACTGTCATGCTCATCATATGTTTCAAGTTCCTTCTATGCTTGGGCTGCAATTTGGTAATCATTGGAGATACATATGTTGTTTACTGGTTCAATGGTTGTTGCTTGTTTGTTGGTTCATTGGTTCATCGGTTGCTACTTGTTGTTGTTTGGATCAAGTTTGCAAGTTTGAGGTTCTGGGGCTGCAGTTGGGCCTATTCGTGCTTCCTCGTTGGTTTGTTTCTTGTTGTTTTGTTTTGTTTACTTCAGCTTTGCAGGGTTGGGGTCCTGCGTCGGTATTTGGAGCTCTTTTTTTTTCACTTTGTGGTGTTCAGGTCTTGAACTCGCAAGTGGACCTGTGGTTCTGTCATTTTCTGTGTCTGGCGAAGTCGAGATCTGATGCCTATCCAATACTTTCCTATTGTGCTCCTAAATTTTTCTCCAATTTGTTTTCCTGGATCTAGACCATACTTACATGCCTTTGCAAAATGTTATTATAGAGGAAAAGGATACTGAGATGGTGCTAGCAACAGTGGTGTTTTGTGTATTTCAAATTGCAATATTCAGTTTCTATGCTACTTGGCATGCAACATTGCTAGCATAATGAATGTGTTCTCAAATTCATGACACCATTTACATTTGGACGAAACCATTATCATTCTAGGATACTTCAGTGTTGACATGATACAAAATAGTGGCATAACAAATAATTGGACAGCTACATGTTCAATTACAATGTTCGATGTCTTTTTGTTAAGATAAAACATGTGCAAAACACACTTATTAACCATATATGGTGAAATGTGCCCATATCAAAATACAACCTCTTTGTCCTATACACAGACTGATGTGACCAAGATTCAATTTGTCTTGTACTTGAAATATGAGATGTACATCAAAGATACTGCAAAATTATATTTCCATGTCTCAAAGCATATATGGATACTTTGCTGGAGAAAACCAAAATCATTCAGCTATTGCCATGCAATTTCTTAATATTTTATGGCTTGTAATATATTTTGGGCAGGAAAAACTTTATATAATTACAACCATGGATGAAGTAAAACAAAGGTTCATGTTTCTAATTATCTTTTATTATATTCCTTGAGTCTCATTTACTATATGTACATATTACTTGTTCTCCCCTGCATACCATCTTCCATTCACATTCATTTTATTTTGTGTGTTCCCACATTGAAACAAATATAATAGCTGGAGAAAACAAAGGAGTCTTTACCACAGGTGTAGAAGAGGAGATACAAAGGTACATGCTTGTACTATTATTTCATATTCCATTGTTTTGTATTTCATTTATTGTCTGTATATGTGTTCACATAATTTATTGTATGTAGATATTGCGTATCTTCCTACATAATAACTTATCTTCATGTCCTTTGTATTTTTTGTGCCGCTACATTGAAATAAATCAAACTCTATTTTTTTTTTACATGTCTTCCTGCATACCAACTTCCTTCATGTCCATTATATTTTTCTGCATTGCTACATTTAAACAAACAAAATATTTGGAGAAGACGATGGACTCTTTTCCGCAAATGTAGAGGAGGAGTTACAAAGGTGCATGCTTCTACTCTTATTTCATATTCCAGTGTTTAGTATTTCATTTATTGTCTATATATTTGTTCTACGTTTTCTACTGCTTTGCACCCAATTTACTATATGTAGATACTACGTATCTTTCTACATAGTAACTTATCCTGATGTGAATTGTATTCTCTTTGCTACTACATTGAAATAAATAAAACTGTATTTATTTCTTTTACATATCTTTTTGCATACTAACTTACCTTCATGTCCATTGTATGTTCGTCATTGCTACATTGAAAGAAATAGTTTGGTTCGATAGGGAGATGGATTCTTATATGCCACAGTAGAGGGGGATGAAGTACAATCTTCGAAAAGGTATACCAACTGTGCTAGTAAATAAAAAACACAAAATGGGTGTGTGCATATAATATTGGACTAGAAAATGATGATTTGGAAACAATGGCCTTTGTTGAGACTTCCCGCTTCCAACATTTCCCTCCCCATTTCTAATTTTCCCACTTTCTATTATCCCTTTTTTTCCCTCTTCTATACTTAACCGAATTCCCCTTCATTTTTCTCGTCTACTTTCGATTTCTGGTTGCTTTTCTTAGTTGTATTTCCAAAAATGTCTAGGTACGTGGGTTGGAAGACTCATAGGTTCACATTTATACTCATGCTTCTATATCACGACTCCGACCGACGGTTTCCTCATTCCATACTTAGCTGCTTTTTCGAACACGGGTTCCTGGGATGGCGGGTTCAAGATTGCGCCTCTAGCTTCAGAGGTTAAACGATATATAGATTGGTTTTTGTACCCCCCCATCATTCCCTAGTCCATGTTACACATTTTTGCAGTCAAAAAATCCGAGGCATACAATTTGACCATCGGGTCCTCATGTTTCCTGAGTATCCCTTGACACCCTATTTTGTATTCCTTCTCCTTCGACCCTGTATGTGACATTCGGAACAATTATGGACAATATACAATGCATATTCTTATTTAGTCCTTCTGATGTTCATCTACACATGCTTGCATAAAAAACATTTGGACTAGTGACATGGCCATGAGCATTCAATCATCGCAAACATCAACAGACCAACAAGGCCATAGGTAAAGATTCATACATTGTGTTCCTCATATGTTTAAGAAACAAATATCCTCAGCTATTTATTCATCTATGCCATGATAAATATGTTGATGTCATCTAAAACACATACTTTGCAGTTCACAAGAAGTATCAATGAGCGCAAGTGAGACATCGAACATAGTGCAAGTTCTGCAGACTAAGAGGTCTGGTTGCAAAAATCTAGCTCCATACTTCATCCAAGTTGTGCATCTACTCGTACATTTATGCCTAGAAAAAAGAAAATAAAAAAATAATACAGACTACCATTCACATTACTTTTCCTGTTCAAAAAATGTCACCAGGTCTAAATTTATAACACTTAGAATACTATCAATAGAGGGATTGAACAACCACTGAACTGGACAAGTGTTCGTTGGGGACATAATGGTCGTCTATAGCACCTACTTGGACAAGGAAAATAAAACTAGATCCAGTATGTGTGCTGACATGACAGACAAAGAAGCCCTGACGACAGTCACAATGACTATTTGCACTCAACTTGTCCAAAAATATGCAGAAAAGATATTGTCATGTAATGGGATATCCATTACAAATTTTAATATATTTCCCAAAATAGTATATGACCTTGGTGATTGTTATCGGATTATATCACTCAATGAAACAAGTATTGTGGAAAAAATTCTCGCTATTTGTTCAGAATATATTTTCATCCCGGACACAACTATCAACCAACTTGCACAAAGCAACGACACTTACCCAATCGGAACCATTGGTGCAACTGTCACACTCGCAAGAAAACTTGGCTCACAACACATTCTCCATATAAAAGATGGAGAGTCAGACAACGACAAGGAAATGGTAACATTCTCCATATCCAGTTTTGTCCTTTACTTTCACATGTCCATGTATCTTGGTTATGTTACACAACTATTGCACTGTTCCATGTTGCAGATGCAATTGTTCGACACCTATTCAAATTTGTTTTCCTCAATGGAAAAACAATTGCATAAAGGGAAATTTCCACTTATGCTCTTTAAAAATATAACAAAGAAAAGAGATGTTAAAGAAAGGATATTTCGCCCAACCCAAGCAACATTTGTAACATAATTGTGAACAGACATAGTACATGATCTCAAGAAAATAACTATATCTAAAACTGTTGTGCTTTATATCTACAATTTCATCCTCGCTTTGCTCATACAAATTGCCTTCACCAATTTTCTGCAGTTTTTTTTTTGTGCAGTTGTATATTATATTGTTCAATATATTAACTATTATGCTCACGTGCCTAGGTTGAGGGTGTTTTGGTTGCAGTGAATGCGTACTCGACCCCCTTCGAGCCTGTATGTTCCAAATGCAACTCTCCTTCTTCTGCCTCTTCTTTCATAAATGATGATACAATTGATTCTCTACGATGCAGTAAAAAATGCCCTTAAATATATAGGCATTTCCTCAATGTTGACATCTGAATCGTGGGCAACACAATCATACATTGTACAATTAGACAAACTTTGTTACAAGATGTGCTTCCTGGGTTATTAGAATTGTCACATGGAGTATATCTACAGAAAAAGGAAAATAATGTCTACGTGCTACGCGACTTTCAGATACATAGCAAACTTACCTTAAATAAGGACAATGCAATACTGCATGTTGGTTGAAAAAAAAATAAAAAATAAAATCATATCAAGCTTTGGCAGGAAACGAAAAAATCTCATGTGTGTCTATAATTTTTCTTCAATACCCAAATGGGAAGCATGAGGGAAAACTCCATACAAAGTATCCAACTGTGAATAACTCAGGCCCATCCTTTGAACCATCGAAATGGCTTTCTCCTCTAGGCAGAACCATCAAGCATTTCCAATAATATTGGAAATTTGGCATTGTTAAAATGGGTAGTGATAGAACATGACACTTTCAGAAGAAAATGTCCATATTGATCTTGCTTCATGGTAAAATAGTAATCGACAAGTTTCTTGTTCCCTATTTTGGGGTTTGGTTATAGCTGGGATACAATGGTGAAGCTCCGTTGGTTTTGTGTTGTCTTGTGTTTGGCAGAATTGTGTTCATATCTCATGGCCCTGGTTATTTTCTCATGGGATCATTTACTAGATGTAAGAGAAAACCAATGCCACGTGTTTTTTTATTTTTATATATCAAATTTTTTGATGCATAGTTTGATGCGTACTTCTCTATGGATCCTTGTGGGATCTCACTTGGAGCCTTCTATGTTCATGCATTTCCTTGTGCCTCGACTTTCAATACATTTGGTCTTTACTTGGCTATTGGTTGTATGCTTCGTTCTGGAAAATTACTGATACATTCAGGATCTTGGCGGTTTTTCTATGATCTTAAAGAATATACAAGCCTACTTTTCCTTTTAATATAAGTTATCTAACGCAAATGTAGTATGTGGCTCGTTTTATCACTTTTCCTTGATCGATGAACTTAGCAAAATTCATCTCGAGGAATATTTTGAAATAAAATGATATATACTATGTGAAGTCCAATGGAACTATCATATCAACCACAGAACATTAAAATTCAAATTCACCGTTGTTGTACTTGCGGTGAAGTTGATAGTACAATAATTTTACTTAAACATCCCAAAATTGATTTTCTTGTGGATTTTCGATGCTTCTCTTATGCAAACACATACTGGAAACTATAAGCATGGCTCACTTTATCTATTCCTTGATTGAAGAGCCTATTAACCTATTTAATGCACTTCATAGTTATTGTTAAGACCATCAATGGGGATTTCTTACACCAATTCTCGCTTTCAAAAATTGCCATCCCCTTTCTTTTTTCCCTCTACTTTCTCTTTCTGGTTACTCAGTCATTTTTCGGAAAATGTCTAGGTGTAGGGGTTGGCAGATTCACGTCTTCATATTTCCACTGATACTTTTATATCACGAGTCCGACCGAATGCTTCCCCGTTTCATATTCAACAAATTTTTTGGTTCATGGGTTTCTGGGTAGGCAGGCCCAACATTGCGTTTCCATTGTTCCACCGCCTGCACATAGCACCCGAACTTCCCCGATCTACAAATTGGCAACCAAATTCCCCTTTATTTTTCTCTTTTACATTCCCTTTCTGGTTACTTAGTCATTTTCCGAATGTGCCATTTTTACCAATGTCTCATGCTTTTATATACAACACCCGAAGTTCCACAATATACAAATTGACCGTCGACGTTCGTCATTGTCCCATGTTCCATGTTACACATTTTGCAATCAAAAGTTGGGATACATACAATTTGACCATCGGGCTCTCACGTCTCCTGAGTAGAATTTGTGTCCCTATTTTCAAGCTCGTCAATATTCCATGTTCTGAGTATTTCTCATCCTTTTATATCATGACTATGACCAACCTCTTACCCATTGCATACTTGGCCACTATTAGCATCGTCGGTTCCTCACCAGGCTTGATCAACATTGTGCTTCCATTGTTCCACTACCTACAAACAACACCCAAAATTTCGTGATATACAAGTTGACTGTCGAAATCCATCATTGTGCCCTGTTCTATGTTACACATTTTGCAGTCAAAAGTTCGAAGACATACAATTTGACCATTGACCCCTCACGTCTCCTGAGAATAACTTGTGACCCTATTTTGAAGCTCGACCTACTGCTTTCGATACTTCTCCATTTCTTGGAATCTCTTTCGCAAGTTGGCGGGTCAACAAAATATGCACTGCTTAAGTGCTCTTCACCATCCCTGCCACCTTCACACTTCTTTCTAGATATGCAATTATTAAGATTTAATTCTAATAGATCATCATGCAGGAACCATTAAGATTGTCATTAATGTCCGAAAGGCTGGAAAAGATTTGTCATTAATACGAATAAAACCAATATTTGTGGAGGGTTGTGTTATGCTTTCCAAGTTTTCATTTCACTACTCATGCAATCTCTTTTGCTCGTCGTCCGGTTGGCGCCTTTACAAAATCTCTAATCCTTAATCGCTCTTCGTCATCACTGCCACCTTCACACGTTTTTCTAAATATGAAATTAGTAAGCTTTAATGGTAACATCTCATTACGCACGAACCATTTAGATTTTCATTGATCAATGAAAGGCTCGAGGACATCTTCCATTGATATGCATTAAACCAATATTTGTAGAGGGTTATAGTATCCCTTCCAAATTTTCATTTCAAACATCATCTGGAGAAAACATAAATTCTCGCTAAAATGGGAGCAGTTCGACAATAGTTCTGTCCAGATACAGTAAACACCTTCAGGCAAGATGACCAGAAGTTCTAGTACTCCAAGGCATATTATTACTACTCATCTCCCTTCACCCATAAGCAAAAAAGGAGACGGTCCCTTGGTGCAATGAGAGATATATTTCAAGCGAAATAATTCCAAGGCAATCCCGCCTACTCAGACAGCATGCCCGCCTGCATTGATGGATGGCGCATAGTTTGATGCGCTCAATTTTGAGCCGGAAGAAGATGATCTGATGGACAATGATACGAAAATGGATGATCACAATGCAGACATTTTTCCCACTCCTGCGCCCAAATTTAAATCAACCATAACGGGGGGCACTTCTCGGATCGACGATGGCGGCCCTAACAAGACCAAAAGAAGGGGTTTCAGAAAAGAAACCGACATTGAATGAAATAGCTTCTTTGCAGCTCGAGAGTAGGAATTCCAGAGGTCCAAACTAGTTTGTTCTGGGTAGAAGTCTTTCACTATAAGGAAATGGTCTCTTGATGCTCCCAGACATATATTTCAAGACAAATAATTATTCAATTGTGGGACAACTCTCTTATTCTCTAGATATACAATTAACATCTTAGGGGATGACGACCAGAACTCCCATTGATGCAAGGCATATTCCTACTAATCATCTCCTACCGCCCAGAATGGACTAAATTGGGCCTCTGGAATTTCATGTGCAACCTATGTCCCTGAAGTCTTCGACTGTGAGGAGGTGGTATCTTGGTGTGTCCTAACTTTCAGTTTCGGGATCTTTTGCTTTCCCTGCAATGTTTTTCATCTTATTCCTCACGAGAATATTGTGAGAACTATCAATTTTACCGGAAGGATGGGTTCTTATTTCCTCCTGCGTTTGAAAAATTCTGGGTTTCTTTCTTGTTGGGGTGCTCTGTTGGAGTGATGATGCAGGATGTTGTGCTCTTCATAGTGGCGGCCATGGATTGGAAACTCTTCTCGTCGGGGCCTTTTCCCTGTTATTTGTACAATTCATTGGTGCCTTGAAATGTCTCCAGGTTGCTAGCGTCAGGAGCAGGAGTGTTGTTCACCTACTTCAAGCCAAGGAATTATTCCACTGCGTAACCACTCTCCTATTTCTTTGTCGCCTTGGGTCTTCCACAAGATATTGAGATTGCAACAATGAACATTGAACTTTTGAGGAGAATACTGCAAGGAATTCCTAAAAAAAGGCATGGTAATGATTTTTGTATGCATGTTTAAGAGAATCTCGATGGCTCCTGCATTTGTCCCACTAGAGGAAAAACACAAAATTGTATGCATGTTTTTTTTTTTTTAGTAGATCTTGTACCTGTGTTTATGACAAATATGTTCAATGTTTTGGTGCAAACAACTCAATCGAATTTCTATGGATAGATATACATTGCCCAATATTTTTTTTTTATGGATTTACTATTAAAAACATTTCCTTGGAATCTTGGTTGTTGCTTCTTTGTTGAATTTAACAACTCTTCTCATTTTCATGTTTCGATAGTCTCATAGTTATTGAATATTGTATTGGCTCAAGTAATTTGATATAATATGGAGAATTTAACAATTATATGACAATGCATTGTGTCGATCCCATCAAGATTATATGGAAACAAAAATGAATTTCAGACAGTTTCAAACCAACATTCAATTCTATTCGTAATGCATATAGAACATAGAAAGACTAAATCATGATGTGGCAATCGGGGCCCCACCCTAGAAATTTCGTTTTCATCTCAGTATTGCTAAGAAAATGATTTATTTTTCCCTTTCACTTCCTTGATTCCTTTACTCCAAAAGGGAACATTTTATTAGTTGTCTATCCCCTAGCTTCTATTTGAGCACTTTTTACTTTATTAATGAAATTACCAAATTTCTTGTTCGTGAATAAAAAAAAAAAAAAACTGATCTATGGTTGATGTAATCAAATGGGACTATGAAATCAACTACAATATTGAAATTCAGGATCGTCATTTTTGTTTCTAGACATGCAATTATTAAGCTTTAATGATAACAACCCATCATGAAAGAAGTTTAATACTTAAGTTAATATGTCAAAGTCATGGAAGAATGTATCAATAACACAATTACTCCCACAAGTTGCAATAAAAAATAATCTTCAACAAAGTATTTTCTCACACCCTTTTTAATGGTACAAGAACAATAGAAAACGAGTAAGTGGATAAAATTTTGTACTAGAAAATGATGGTTTTGCAACAATGGGGCTTGTTTGAGACCAATTCCCACTTACGAAAATTGCCCTCCACTTCTCTATTTTCCCACTCTTTTATCCCCTTCTTTTCCCTCTTCTATACTTAACCAAATTCCCCTTTCTTTTTCCCTTGTAGTTTCTCTTTCTGGTTACTTAGTCATTTTATCTGAAAATGTCTTGCTGCATGGGTTGGTGGATTCACGGTTTCACATTTTTAATCATGATTTTATATCGCGATTCCAACTGAGCGCTTCCCCTTTCCATACATAACCAATTTTTCGATTGGGTTTCCCGCCCAGGCGATCTCTAAATTGCACTTCCATTGTTCTATGACCTGCAAACAACACTTCGGCTTCTACGATATGAAAATTTACTTCCGGATTCCCACATCATCCCCTCTTCCGTGTTACACATTTTCCACTCAAATGTTCCGATACATACAATTTGACCATTGGGGCCTCACGTCTCTTCGGGAACCCTTGTCACCCTATTTTGAAGCCCATTTGACCGCTTTCCACACTTGTCCATTTCTTGGAATCTCTTTCATGGATCGTCGGGTTGGCAAGTTAAGGAAATTTCCAATTCCTAGTCGTTGTTTCCTATGCTCGCGACCTTTAGACTTTTTTCCAAGTATATGCAATAAGTATACAACTTCTCCAGAAACATACAGAAAATATCTTGCTAGGAAATGGAATGTCTATTACATATTTGAATATATTATCCCTTCTTTTCCCTCTTCTATACTTAACCAAATTCTCGTTTCTTTTTTCCCTCTAGTTTCTCTTTTTGGTTACTTAGTCATTTTTCTGAAAATGTCTAACTGTGTGGGTTGGTGGACTCACAGGTTCACATTTTCACTCATGATTTTATATCGCGACTCCGATCGACCGCTTCCCATTCCATACCTAGCCACTTTTCAGATCACAGATTCCTAGGAAGGCGGGCTCTATATTGCACTTCCATTGTTCTGTGACCTACAAACAATAACCAGTCTTTCGTGATATACAAATTAACTTCCAGTCTCCCACATCATACCCTCTTCCGTGATACAAAGTTTGCACTCAAAAGTTCTAAGACCTACAATTTGACCTTCGGGTCCTCATGTCTCATGGGGAACTATCGTCACACCATTTTGAAGCTTGTGCATCCACTTTCCATACTTGGCCATTTCTTGGAATCTCTTTCGCAGATCGTCGAGTTGGCGGGTTCACGAAATATCCAATTCCTAATCGTTGTTTCCTCTGCCTGCCATCTTCACACTTGTTTCCAAGTATGGAATAATTGAGGTTTAATGCTAACAACTCACCATACCTCCAAGAGATAGTCATACTAACTGTCCCTACACAACTTGTCCGAAAACATGCAGAAAATATCCTGCTAGGTAATGGGATATCTATTACAAATATCAATATATTAGCGAAACGAGTCCCATCGATCGTTTCGCTATTCCATACTTACCGATTTTTTCTCTTGCGGGTTCTCGGATAGGTGGACTGCACTTCCATTGTTCCTTGAACTGCAAACAACACCCCAACTTCCATGATATACAAATTGACTTCTAGACTCCCACATCATCCCCTCTTTCGTGTTACACATTTTGCACTCAAAATTTCTAATACATACAATTTGATCGTCGGGGCCTCACATCTCCTCAGGAACCCTTGTCACCCTATTTTTAAGCTCGTCTGACCACTTTCCACACTTGTCCATTTCTTGGAATCTCTTTCGCAGATTGTCGGGTTGGTGGGTTTAGGAAATTTCCAATTCCTATTCATTGTTTCCTATGCCCGCCACCTTCACACTTCTTTCCAAGTATATGTAATAAGTATACAACTTCTCCAGAAACATACAAAAAATATCTTTCCAGGAAATGGGATATCTATTATAGATTTGAATATATTAGCCCTTCTTTTTCCTCTTCTATACTTAACCAAATTCTTGTTTCTCTTTCCCCTCTATTTTATCTTTCTCATTGTTTCTTGTGCCCGCCACCTCTGCACTTCTTTCCAAGTATGCAATAACTGAGGTTTAATTCTAACAACTCACCATGCCTCAAGGAGACCGTCATAATAACTGTCCCTACACAACGTGTCCAGAAACATGCAGAAAATATCATGCCAGGTAATCGGATATCTATTACAAATATCAATATATTAGTGAAAATGAATTCCACCAACCATTTCCCTATTCCATACTTACCTAATTTTTCGCTTGCAGGTTCCTCGACATGCGGGTTCAATATTTCCCTTGCATTGTTCCATGACCTACAAAAAACACCCAGAATTTTGTGATATACATGTAGAAAATATATTTCTAGGCAATGGGATATCTATTACAAATTTCAATATATTAGCAAAAATGAGTCTAACCGACCGTTTCCCTATTCCATACTTAGCGAATTTTTTGATTACGGGTTCCCGGACATGCGGGCTCAAGATTTTCCTTCCATTTTTCCGCGACCTACAAAAAACACCTGAAATTTCGCAAATATACAAATTGGCCATTGGACTGCCCCATTATGCACTCTTCCCTTTTACGCCTTTTGCAGTAAAAATTTCTGAGACATACAATTTGACTGTCAGGACCTCACCTCTCTTGAGAATCCCCTGTAACCCTATTTTGAAACCCATCCAACTGCTTTTCATACTTGGCCATTCCTCACTTGATCTTCCATGTCCTCGTCACCTTTGCACTTGTTTATAATAAAAAATTGTTTATAAACACACACACACACACACACACACACACATATATATATATATTATAAAGACATATAATTTGACCTTCGGGTGCTCACCTCTTCTCCATATCCCTTGCAACCCTACTTTCAAGCCCTTCTGACCACTTTTCATACTTATACATATATAAAAGTCTTATTTATAATAAAAAAAATCATTTATAAAAACATTATTATATGTGTGTGTGTGTGTGTGTGTGTGGGTAAGGTCTTATTTCTAAGTATGAAATTAGTAATCTTTAATGCTAAACCAATATTTGAGGAGATCTCCCATTAATATGCATTAAACCAAGATTTTTGGAGGGTTATATTATCCCTTCCGAGTGTTAATTTCAAACATCATGAAATTTCGTTCGCGCGTCATCGGGTTGGCCCGTTCACAAAATCTTCAATCCTTAATTCTGAAAACAAGCCTGAATGACCATTTCCCTATTCCATACTTAGCCACTTTTTAGAATTTCGCAAATATACAAACCGACCGTTGAACTTCCCCATCACGCCCTCTTCCATTTTATTCGTTTTACAGTAAACAATTCTGAGACATACAATTTGACCGTCGAACACTCACCTCACATGAGTATCCCCTGTAAACCTATTTTGAAGCCCATCCAACTGCTTTTCATACTTGGTCATTCCTTACTTTCTCTTATCTGTCTCTTTCCACTTCACAATTGTTTATAATAAAAAATT
>ML790986.1:365029-419108 GCA_009831015.1 Picea engelmannii
TCTAACAACTCATCATGCAGGAACCTTATAGATTGTCATTTATGAGCGAAATGCTTGAGGAGATCTCCCATTAATACTCATTAAACCAATATTTGCGGAGGGTTATATTATCCCTTCCGAGTGTTAATTTCAAACATCATGGAATGTCATTCACACGTCGTCGGGTTGGTGCGTTCACGAAACCTCCAATCCTTAATTTCTCTTCATCGTACCTGCCACCTTCACAATTCTATGTATGTAATAAGTAAGCTTTACTTCTAACAACTCATCATGCAACACCTATAGATATTGTCATTAATGAGAAAAAGGCTCAAAGAGATTTCCCATTCACACGCATTGAACCAACATTTGCAGAGGGTTATATTGTCCCCTCCAACTATTCATTTCAAGCATCGTATGGAGAAAACAAACGTTCTCATAAACTTATGGCACCATATCGACAACATTTCTGTGGAGATACAGTGAACATATCTGGGCGCGAGGACCAGAACTTCCAGTGGTCCAGAGCATATTCTTACTACTCATCCCCTTCCACCCAGAACAAAATGATTTGGACCTATGGGATTGCTCGTGCAGGGTATGTCCCTGAAGTTTTTGACTGTATGGAGCTGGTCTCTTGGTGCGTCGATAAATATATTTCAGTCCAAATAATTATTCCACTGCGGGACCACTCTTCTATTTCTTTGCCACCTCTGGTCTTCCGCCATATGTTAATATTGTTAGAGCCAACATTGACGTTCAGAGGAGAAGACTCCAAGCAGTTCCTAAGAAAGAATAATAATGGGTTGGACCTCTTGTTCAAGTTCTTGGAAGACCCAATGGTAGTTCCTGAAGATATCACAAACTTTAAGGTTAGTTCATTTAGAAATCCATTTCGGGAAATTGCCTGGTTGTTTACAAGAATAACGGGACAAGAATCCACAACAACTATTTCCCGCATGGTTCTTTATATTTTGTATTTTACAGTCAAGGAACAAGCCATTTTTTATTACGGGAAGCTAATTTCCCATGAAATCTATTCCCAATTGTCAAGATTCAAAAAGGAGAAGAAATTGTATATGTCATCCTACCTTGGTTTTCATGATATCGCATTGCTGTCAGTTTCCAAAACTGTCTCTTTCCAATAACGTAAATTGGGAATTTGACCAGTAACCTTCTGGTACCAGGTCTTGTGGAAGCACAAGGCCTCCCACTATTTTTATGAGGTTTTTAATGACTTTGTCTATGTTTTCAAAGTTTTATTATTAGGAGAAGATGATCTCCGCATATCTGACTAGGCAACCAAGTTTTTGGACAGGAAGGGAGCACTTGAACAAATGGAGAATTACAGTGTGATAAGGATTTTTGGTTCCAAGGAAAAACATGCTCTCCTTCCATGTCACATTACAGACATAATGTTTGTTACAGAAATAGAAAGGCAATACAACTACTGGTTGCATCTATTCCATGAGAAGAGAAACAAATAGTTCATTCCTCTGCCTTGGAAAGTCGGGGACTTCGTGTTGAGGAACGTCAACAAAGTTGATGAATTCACAACCCATTTCAACAACTTCAACCTAATATATGTTGAAAGGTTAAGAGGGTTCGAACCTAAACGAATTTTTTTAGAACATTTACTTGCAGTTGGCCTCGACAATTCTTTTTTCCAGAGACACTTGAGAAAAAAAAAAAAGACACTAACGACAACACTTCTGCTTATGATGCTGGTGACCTAGAAACATTGCAAAGCACCACTGAATTGTACAAGCAATAGGGAAAAGGCCCTAGTGAGAAGATTTTTCAATCGCCAGATAGCACTCCCAAAAGTACAAAATCCCAAAGCATTGATCCAACAACCCACCATAGTAATAAATCAACCCAGAATTCTTCAAACGGAGGAGGAAATAACAACCCTCCTCACCCTAAAATTCATAGTTCTCACAAGCTTCCCGTGGAGAAGAAGAGAAAAAAAAATGTAGGGTAGGCGGAAGATCCCGAAATTGAGAGTGAGAACATGGAACTTGAGACTAATATGGATAGCGTATTCCGCAATCTTGATCAACCCGAAGACATGATCAAATATAGTCACCCAATGGACTTAGTTGATATCGAAATTTTTTATGAAGATGAATCCTTCGTATTCCAGAGCGTTGTTTTTTACAGTGAGTCTAAAAAATTAATTATTGAAAAGAGAGATGTAAAAAATAAGAAAGGGAAATATCATTCAGAGGTTAACCTTGCGAACATGCAGCCGTCCCAAATCTCTTGACTTCACAGAGCAATCATAGATGCTCTTGATGATTCCATTGTAGGCATTGAGGTCAAGAATGCTAGACTGAAGGACCGACTCAAGGAATTGGAGGAAGCTTTGATTCCTATGTCATTGCTTGCCATTCCTTTAGCAATATCCATGCCTGCCACCCCTGCAGCCAAGTTAAAATGATCCTCCAGCCTCTCGCATCGTGTAGAGGATATGTGGAGAATAATATCAAGAAAAGAATGGAACTGATTACTGAGGCCTGGGAAACATCACAAAGTATGGATTCCCTTGGAATGAGGGCACATGCTTTGCTTGAACATTTGCAGATGGATTTAAAAAATGAAGAACGTTTCTATTTAGACACATTCCTCCCTTTTGGCACCCATGTCAACAACATGATAGAAACGAGAAGAAGACAAGAAGATCTCCCCTCCAAAAACCGGATCACTCAATTAAATGCATGTTGTAAAGAGAAAGTGAAAAAACTGCATCTCATTGTCCAATCATGTGAACAAGCCATATCAAAGAAAGAAAACTTATTCACAAAGCTGACCGAAATAGACTTAGCCGGAAGGACCAAAGAGGTCCAAGACCCCAAGTTAATCATCAACTCCTTTCCCTTAACTAAGAAAGCCTTCGATAAACAAGTTGATATTTTTAATTCATTTTTTTTAGAAACATTTTACAACATCCTTGAATATGGTGAAGATGACATGGACAACTGTCTAGTCGACTATTTGGTACAAAATGAAGAAATTGATCAGGCTCTGCGTAATCTTTCTATCGATCTAAGGGAATTAGAAAAGGAAATTTTCAACATAAAAATCTGGAATGAGATCAATGTCGCCCCCCTTGAGAAGCTACATTGAAGAATGGATCAAAAGGGAAATGAAGCAGGTCGCCGACGAAAGGCAATAGACAGTTGGCACGATTCCAGTAGCCATCGACGACAGCAATAAAAAGGCATCAACAAGCAAATAACAAAAGGGGTGATATGTACCATCACTGTAAGTCTATATTGATCACACCTTGCTTTGTTTATCAATCCATTTATTCCACCTTTTTAAATAGAAATGTCTAGCCAAAGACTGATACCTTCCAATTTCTTATTTTCAGGTATTACTTTCTACTGTCACCCACTTATTCTTTCAACAGTCCTATTTGTTGTACATATTTCTCTTATGGTCCGCAGGAGCCCCAATCCCAATCTATATGACAAACACATTTAAATTTCCAGGAATATGTAATAGACAATATTATTTTTTGATATATTTCAAATAAAACTATTTTTTATCTCCTTTTATATTTATGTGCTCATAAATTTTTATCTTCAACTATGTTGAATGTCAAGAAATTGTGTTTATTTAATTTGAATATAACTTTATATGTGTCTTTTATGTTTTATGTTTTTTCTCATGCATATCTTTTTCTCCTACTGTGCATATAACTTTTTTTGTCTTGGCACATATAGAGACATACAATCCATAGGGTCTATGGAAATTGTACTTAACTCTAACCAGTTGAAAGTATACATTGAAAAGATAAAACATGCAAGGTAGGAACGAAAATTTTGAACATAGCAAGTCACACTACTAGAAAGAATGAAAATTTCGAACATATCAAGATGGATTATATAGTTTCAAAAAATAAATGTGACTCTAAATGCCACATGTCATTTACTACATAGACACCACCTGTGCTTCATGATTCTTTCCACATCTTCGCTGCAGTTTTCATCTTCCTCGACTACTTTTTCCCATCCCTGTGCATTTATTCCCAATTCAACCCAACAAAGACTATGTTGCCATGCACCACTTGTTTTATTAGAATGTTCATATCTATTTAATAACATTCGAAGAAAACTTTTATTAAAAACAAAGTAACATATTATTGAAAAAAAAATTGAGTAAAAGGTTCACAAGATTCGATAGAAATTGTCTTAAATTATAAGATAATGGAATTCTCAAACTTATATGATGTTTAATGTCTTAGATTTTCAATACAATATATTTTAAAATATTCATCACCAATTATCAATACAAAGTGGAAGACATATTCATGTGCTCACCAACAATATAACACTTGCTAAAATTCATGATCCCATGCAATGGTAGCACAACTCCAAACTATTTAACATGCTCCCATATATTCTTCGACCATAATTGTTGAGAAAGTTTGTAACTATGGCAATTATTAAACACTAAAAGTTTAGATATTAAAAAATATTAAGTTAAAGTATTTAAAACATAAGAGAATTAATAGATATGAACTCACTCTAAAATGAAAAACTCAAAAGTTTAGGTATTAAAAAATATTAAGTTAAAGCATTTAAAACATAAGAGAATTAATAGATGTGAACTCATCTAAAATGAAAAACTTAAAAAGGCGTGCATAAGTGGATTGGATTAGGTTTACCTAGTAAATCAAGTTATATTAAAAACTTTAATATCCAAAACTTATATTAAAAACTTTAATATCCAAATTCATATGTATGTTTGCATAGATGATATAAATAATTAGAAAGAATATGAAGTATGGATTGTATTACGCTTGTTTATTAAATCAATTCTTATTAAACCCTTTCATATTCAAACCCATATGTATGTAGAGGTGATATAAATATTAGAAAGGATATGAAGTTTCAAAAGAAGCAACAATATTAACAATATTATATTATAGGTTTAAATTTTATTAATTATTCTAAAAAAAAATTAATTTTAATTAGTTAAAATGAGAAGTTTGATTTGATACCATTATTTTTGTTTAAAAATAATTGTACTTTTGTTTAAATAACAAGTTAGATTTGTTATAATTAATTGTTTTTATTGAAATAAATTAATTTTTTACTTATGATTAATGTCTAATGTTTTGGTACCGTGTGTTGTTGATTCTCCTAGTATAGGATTCCCTTAAGGGACTGGAATTCCTACCTTAAAATTCTTTACGAGTTCCCTAATGCCATAGACACCATTCCTATTGACCCTACAAAGGAAGATGTTTTTTTTTCAAATGAGAAAGCTAAGGACATTGAAGGCTACCAAGCTGAAATTTTTAAAATCAGAGGGTCAATCCTTATCTCTCACATACATAAGCTCTTAAATTTAGCAGTGAAGCAAGGCTTCCCTAAATCCTGGACGCAAAGCCTCATTGTTCCCATTTTTAAAAATGGGGATAGAAACATTCCCTCTAATTATAGGACCATTATGATTAGCCATAGTTTATCCAAGCTTTATGGAATTATTTTGGAAAAGAAGATTAGCCTTTAGCTAGAAATTCACGGTAAAATAGCTAAAGGCCAAGCCAGGTTTAGGAGATATCATTCAACTGTGGACCATCTTGTTACCTTTAGGATCATTGCAGAGGAGTTCCGCAATACTAAAACCAATCTTTTTTGTTGTTTTGTTGACTTTAGAAAAGATTTTGACATGGTTCCTAGGAAAAACCTTTGGAATAGGTTGGAAGAGATAAAAGTGCCTCTCGAGTTGAGGGATACTGCAATAAAGATGTATGAGAATGCTATTTCTAAATTTAAAAACACTGAGGGATGGTCAAAATATATTAACTACAATATCAGAGTCAAACAAGGTTGTCCCTTGTCCCCTACCCTTTTTGTCATATACATTGACAAGTTAGAAGAATGCTTAGAAAAAGAAGGTTGTGTCGGCCCTACTCTCATTGGTATAGTCATCAATCTTCTTCTTTATGCCGATGATATAGTTCTTATGAAAAGGAGTCCCCATGATCTTGAAATCCAACTAAGAATCCTCAAGAAATTTTGCTCCAATATGGGTATGACTGTTAATACTGATAAGACTAACGTCGTGATTATTAAATCCAATAAGATCCCTTATGATACATTTGTATATGACAACAACAAATTGGAGGAAGTGAATTCATACAAATATCTTGGAATTGATATTCACCACAAGCTCAATTGGAATTATAGCATTGAGAAAAGGATTATTGGGGGATGAAAATCTTATTATGGGCTTGAAAACAATTGTAAATCAGCTGATCTTTGGAGTTGGGATAAGAAGAAACTCCTCTTTGAGACTCTTGTTACACCTGTTATTCTTTATGGATGTGAAGTCTGGGGTTGTAGTATCTCTCGTGAATCCTAGAGAAAGATAGAGAAAATACAAAAGAATTTATAACCTATAATCTCAAAATTAAAGGAAATACACCCTATCCCATCCTCCTCTTAGAAACAAGCCTCTCCCCCATTGAAAGCATGGCTATGACTATATACCTAATGTATAAGAATAAGTTAAACAACATGGAATATAAGAGGCTACCTAAAATGCTTCAAAATCAAGTCATAACCACCATCGACTCAAGTGAGGATGACATAAATACTCCTGGTCTTGGATAAACTATTGGGGAATCATGGAAGAAACAATTTTGCAGAATAAAAATACTATTAAAAAAAACGTCAAATCAAAATTTAAGGAGAAAATGTGGTGTGATAAAGAGTTCGAGAAAAAAAGAAAATTAAGGTATTATAAAGATGTAATCAACCCTAACCTAGAAGATCAAAATTATCTATTTGTTTTTCCAAGCATAAAGAAAAAAAAAAGCATTGCTAAGATAAGAACAAATTCTCACGAGCTCCATAGTGAAACTGGGCGTTGGTCAATTCCTAAAACACCATGGGATGAAAAAGAGTGTCACCTTGGTGACACTAAAAAGGTTGAAGATGAAAAGCACTTTCTCTTAGATTGTCCAACCTATACCCATATTAGATCTCATTTTCAAAATATTTATCACACTACCAACCTTCCTAACCTCTTAACTCAACAAAAGTATGGTGATCTTAGAAAGCTTCTCTTAATGCTTTTCGAGTACAGAAACAAAATTCTAAAGAATCACAAGTAATCACTTACACTTTAAGGTCTGCTTGATCAATTCGGTCTTAGTGGACGCTAATCATCATCATCATCATAAAAAAAAAATGTTTAATGTTTTCGAGGATAAGGATGTGATTTTTTTTATATTCTTTAATTGTTTTGTTTTTTATTTGTTGTAAATAATTTTTTTAAATGAAAAAAGTTTTTAAAAAAAGTATTGAAATTTTGTATCCACTTATAAAATAAAAAGTTCAATATTTTTTTTTTATTAGTTAAAATGAGAATTTTAATTTTTTGTAGTTTTTTTTTATTAAAAAATAATGAATTGTACATTTGTTTTTTTCTTTTTTGAAAATGAAGATGTAAATATTTTTAATAAAAAAAAATATTAAGAAAACATTCTTAAAAAAAAAAAAAAAATTTAGGGGTGGAAGGTACAAGGGGAGTCTCCATGATCTCGAAGGAAATAAGGGTGTCTACTAAGAACTTTGATAGTGCTTGGAGACTCTAATCTAGTGTTGTGCCAGGAAACCTCCCTTAATTTCTTTAATTCTACTCTGAAGCCATTGATCTAAGCAAATAAATTGGGTCCTCCTCTTAACTTCCTTTCCACTAAAACATTTTGGACTTCTCCCTTGTGGAAATTTGACACTTAAACATTTATTTTCCTCTCCAATAGACTTGATCATTCGAAAATTTGAACATCTTGTCTACCCATCGATACACTATGTATTTTCAAACGATCTACATTGCTCGCTGACACATAGTGTACCGACAGGTGATCCACTTTATCCAATGGCATACTAGTGACAAATCTGCTTGACTCTTTGACATAGGATGTGTTTGAAAACACAAGTATTCCACTAAAGGATGGGCACATTTAGTAACCACTCAAAAAACCAGATCAAAGTTCAACAAACTGATGTTTTTACGTGGCAAAACCCCTATGGGTAACCATCCATCGCCCCAACCAACGTGGAAACTTGGAGCAATTTATTAATGAAACATAAAATATTACAAAGAGATTTACAAGAGAGTTTCTCACAATTGATCATCGAAAAATGACCCATCATGCTCTTTAAATAGAGATCATGAACTAATCAAGTGTTAAGTCACGGATCTATATATCCATTAAGATAGAGGAGAATATGAATCGTTAGATCAGTAAATGTTAGGAACATATCATGACCGCTAGATTACCTAACTACTAATGCATACTAGAGAAACACAATTTTACCTAATGAAACATTTGACCAAGTTTATCTTAGCTAACTCTTAAGTGTCTAAATATCCTAATATCCCCCCTTAATAACAACATGGGATAGGATTGAAGTATTTACAAAGATGACACAATACGAGAAGGAAGGATGCATTAGAGCCTATTCCCCCTTAATAAAAACTTCCTGAAATCCTAATCTAGATCAAAGTTTGGAGAACTTCACTTCTGTAAGAGACTTTGTGAAATTGTTTGCAACTTGATCTTCTATAGGGAAAAATAACACTTTAATAACTAGATCATGAATGATCTTTCTGATGAAGTGCATGTGTAATTCGATGTGTTTTTTGTGCTTATGTTGAATTGGATCTTTTGCGATCTTGATGTCACTCTGATTATCACACCAAAGGGTGGTCAGATGTTGCTGCTGGAATCCAAACTTTGAAAGGATCTATCGAATCCACAAGGCTTCTGGACTTGCACTAATCGTTTCTTGTTACACTAATTCTACCGAAGAAAGATAAATATCATGTTGTTTCTTACAGGCCCAAGAGACAATTCATGAACCAAGGCTGAAACATAACATATAGTAGAATTTTGATCATCAGGTCCATTGGCCCAATATGAACCAGTGAAACCAATGAATAAAGGAGTCCTCCTTGAACTGTAATGTATCATGAACTGAACTGTACCACGGACATACCGAAGTATCCTTTTATCTTATTTACAATGAATTTCATAAGGTTTTTTCATATACCGAGAAACAAGGACAACAACAAAGGAAATATCAGGATGGGTGTGAGTCAAATATAAGAGCCTACCAACTAACTAGCAGTACAAAGTGGCATCAAATTTGGGAGAAGTAAGGTGGTAAAATGTTTGACTCCAGACTAGAAGGGAGAAGGATGTGGTTTTGAATATTCCATGTGAAAGGGATGAAGAAGGTCATAAGCATACTTAGACTAGGAAAGAAAAATTCCTTCCTTGGTTTGCAGAACTTGGAGGCCAAACAAATAGTGCAAATTTCCTAAGTCAGTCATTTCGATTTTTTTATTAAGATTGTTTTTCACATGGTTTAAAATTTTTGGGTCACTATTAGTGAGGATAAGGTCATCAACATAGAGAACAAGGATTATGAGATGGATTTCTACTTTCTTGGTATAAACATTAGGGTCAGAATGACATCTAGAAAATCCAGTATGAAGAAGAAAGTTGTCCATTTTGGCATACCAAGCTCGAGGATCTTGCTTAAGACCATAAAGAGATTTCTTAAGACATGTTACACATTATTTTCGTCACCCTTATGAAAATTAATCATGTAAACCTATCCTTTGTCTTTAGAAGGATCAATGGCATGAATCCCTGAAGAACAATGAAGACACCTTTTCCTAGAAAGATGAAAATTATTTTTTCCTTTGTCAAAACCTTATAAAACTGAACCGTCGTACCTTTCTCAGTGTTAAGGGTGCAATGATTTAGGATCTCTGCAAGTTTCACCATAGTGGCTTGTGACATTGTTGCAATTTGCTTAGTTTTAAGGGTGCAATGATCTTGTTTACGAAGAAAAAGAGCATCTTCTCAATGTTTCTAGAATAGAAGCTTCGAGGGTGAGGTGGCCTCCGATCGGTTTGGATATGAGTCGCATCCTTGTTCTCATGGGATCATACTAACCTCCTCACCCTATCCTTTTCAACTTATAAAAGAGAAGAGTTCTCATGCAAAATATATCTTTGGAATGGTTAGAGAGTTTTCGGAATGGCTAGTTCTTGAGTTTTGTAGCTTGGAGTTTGGAGTGTTTGGTCCTATGTTGGCTATGATCTTTTCTTTTTCAAGATAGATTGTCGGTGACTTTCAAATATACAGTCTCAGAATCCGTGGAGTAGAAGTTTGTGGGAAGAAAGGAAATTGACAACATGAAGGCATCTGGTTGTATCTTTCTTCCACATTCTTTAATAAAGATATACTTTTTCTTTCCTATATGAATGTTATTTTTCCATATTGTATGATTCCTTGATCACGTACATAGTTTCATATCAAATAGACTCTGTTATTCTTGTCTTTGTTGGCTTGTGTTTCTTTGCAGATACTACTCCATAAACTTTATGATGGAGCTAGGATCACATTGGTGAGGTCAGATCTACAACATTTAAAAGGTATGTTTTGGATCCTTTTCTTATTTGATAACCGAAATTTAAACAAATTTTAGTATGTTGTCTTGTTTTGTTCTAGTTTCGGGGTGAAACTAGGGAGATTTTTTTGTGTCCACACTTACCAATTTGTCTGATAACAAAATTGGTGACCATATTGGGAAAACATATTGTTTTCCTAGTAGCCTTTCTTTCTTTGTTTGTATTCCTGGGCTTTGTTTTCTAAGTCACTGGGAGATCCAGTCTGACTCACTGACTGTTGAATTCACAGAAAAACCTTCATGCTTTTTATTTTTTCCAATTTTTAGGTGTTTGTCGCACCCTGATTTGAGACACAGTGCAACATCGTCGCACTGTACTCTTCTCTGGCCTGCGATGATCCAACATTGTCTCACTGTGTTAGTCTAGTAGTTGTTGGCACAGGGGAAGAACCAAGGTTCAACGCTACAACAACGCACCAACAAAACCCTAACTACCGACCCTTTCGACAACACCTGTGAAGAAGATGAAGTCTCACCCGAGGTAGAGGCAAGGGTGGTTGCAGGAATCCAATGTCTGCAACCTTAGCTGGGACACAGATCTATGATTCTAATCACTTAACAGAGCACTCAACAGCTAACATTCATTAATATTCAGTTCTTAGTTACAGCGCAGTTAAACCCTAATTACATCACAACGTAGTATTCAACCAGATCTAGCATCTAATAGCACTTAGCACGATGGAAAAGATCAGATCTAGCAAATTCAAGCACTAAGAACATGTATATAAGTCATATCTAACATCCATACATATTATTAAGCACTAAGAATCGACAGATCATTCATCTATATTAAAGCACTAAGAACATTAACATATAATCACATCAACACATTTCACAAAGCAAAGAAACACAACATGTACGTGGTTCACCCCCACCCTGGAGCTACGTCCACCAAATATCTATCTTCTTTATTAGATTCTTCAATAGGTTACATGAACAGAGCCTCAAACACCCTACTCCGCAGAGGACATGAAATCTGTGCAGCTCGCTAGATCCTCCTTCCCCAAGTAGATCTAAGCACACATCCTTCCACAGCCTCTTACAATGACTTTCACTTAGCTCTACAAGTCTCACACACTATGCACAAAGAACTTACAGCTCTTGATCACATAGATCCAATTCTATCACTTAGCCACTTGTGTTCACTACATTGCCCTCTTGATCACATAGATCCAATTCTAGCACTTAGCCACTTGTGTTCACTACATTGCCTTAGCATCTATTTATACATACAAACTAGGCCTAAGCATGGGTGAACCCATGGGCTGACATTCCCATACCTGTTACATAATCCCAAATCCCAAAAGGGCCCTAAAAGAGGTCGATATCCTGCGATCACCGCTTTGTCTTGCGCTCCGCCTTCGACAACCTGTCGAAGTCCTAAAATTAGGTCACACACGACCAAGAATCCTCAAAACTTGATCAAGGGCCAACAAGCCCCCAACACTCACCCGTGACTCATCCCGATTCACTGTGATATGACTAGTTCTACTTCAAAAGCCTCGAGATGCTTTGACTTGTTGTTGTGCTACGACCACCTATTCAGTGAACTCTTGTATGACTTCTTCGTTGACAGGTCCTTGTAGGCGTTGTTCAGCTGCAGTGACAAGTTGCTCCAGTTCTGCTCCTTGGCCTTTGATTTCTGTGAACAGTTGGTAAGCCTCATTCTATATAGGTTGGAGCCTCTGAGTTACTTCCATAACTCTGATCTGAATAGTATGGACATGTTGCTCGACAATGCACTGCTCTTGGTATCGCTTCATTCTTTCCACAACTGACAGGGGCTTCAACTACGTCTATATTGTCTCTGCTTGATACTTCGCTTCCTGGGGTTGTGACTCCAGTGCCTTCAATTTTGGATCCTCAGTGATTTTTTCATACGTTTGGGCACTGCGATCACTCAATTGCTTGCATTCCAGGGCAATGACTTTTATTCTTTCAGTTGTGCTTCGAGAAGTGGCTTCCCTTTGGTCCCTTACATCCTGTTGGGTGTCAGGTACAGTGCGGAGCTCTAAATATGTTATTTGTTGTTGTATATACTAGACAGCTTCTGCGAGATTCTCTACTTGATGCATGACTCGGTCTTCAACATGTAGCTCTAAGCCTATCATAGAGCGGAGGGCTCTGTTTACTGCTTCTTTTACTTCGAGCTGCTCTACAAGAAACTATTCTTTCTCTCGCTGCATTTGTGCTTTCTCCGCTTCAAACTTGGCTTGGAGAGCAACCTTCTCTTGTTTTGTAATTATGCGTTGTTCTACAATGTCACCTTGTACTTGCTTCAAGGTCTGGGTAGCTTGTTTTGCTTCTTCTTGTGCGTGATGAAGACGGTCTTAGACCGCATCAGCTAATCGACAGAGTTGGGCTGGCTCATCCCCCAACTCTGGTTCTCCTAATGAAAGGGGCGCAGTGGACACTACATAGCTGGATTGAAGGGCCTATTGTACCCCTTAGAACTTGACCTTATTTTTGTCATACATTTCCTCCTGCTTAGCTTCTTGTTTCTCCATGATTTCCAGCAAAGCGTTGTTGAGGGCTGCTATGATGAAGTAAAAGTCATTAGTAGTAAGCACGGTATTCATCTTGGACACAGTGGCTCTCGATTTCTTCCGAGAAGAAGGTTTTGGGGGAGAAGCTTTCCTCTTCTTCAAGGGATCGATATCATCTCTCGACAATGCTACTTCACCTTGCTTCTAATCATCTCCTGTACCATTTATTTCTTCCTCCTCACATCCTTGGTCAGGTGATACTGAAGCAGTCTTTCCTGAGGCACTACTTAGGTCTTGGACCTCTTCGGTCTTCTTCATTTTGTTGGGTCCAGGTGTATCATGCGTGGTTTCTGGGCTGTGAGGGTCAGAAATATCTATAGGGTCTGCTGGAATAAGGAGGTATGTCGACCAGTCCTTAGTGATCTCCTCAAGATCCTCTTATGTGAGCTTGTAGTACGACTGCAGCTGCTCCTTATGTTCATCGCCTCGTGATGTAAGGTAGATGAAGTGTCGATCTACGCAGAAATTCATCAGAGGTTGGAATCTCTATAAGGTTTTTGGAGTCATGTGAGGTTTTTCTTCTATGTCTCTCTTCAGCTAAAGGTAGTATGTATGAAAAACAATGTTCAACTGCCACTATTTTTTCATATCACTCGAGTACCATAGGGTAGTGAACTTCACAGCAAGTGGCTTGAATAGTTCAATATCAAGGAAGGTCGCACCTTCCGACATATCCCAGACAACAAAGGCGATAAGGATCAGGAGCCAGCTGAACCAGGAAATAGTGTGGTTATCACTGTGCGAATTCAACTAGTCTGCAGGCTCAGATTCATGGTTAGCAAAATTGTTCTCGTTGCATGGCGCGATGGTAAAACTAGATAAATTGGCAACAGATCTCTTGCAACGGGTGCAAAGTATTCATTAACTCACTTTTGTATGTTATGTCATGGTCCCAACGGTCTGGTGGAAAAATTTTTGATCCTAAATTCCTTTCTACCCATTTGAGTCGTCAGTCGAACGGTTATGCTATTCCAATGACTATATTGCTTCGCCATGGCGAAGTGCCATGTGACGTTGTTCTAATATTCCGACGAAGCTCCAATTTTGCAAATTTTCCTTCTGTGAAGTTCCCTTGGGAACCTTCTGTAACTTTTCAAGCTTAGCTCTCATCTTACTTAGTTTTCTAGCCTTCTTTCCAGTGAGCTTCATCTCAGAGTTCCTTTTTCCATTCTGATTCTTATCTTCTTTCAACATAGTAACTTCGCGTTGTTGAGGTTCTTTCCTAGAAATTAGGGGTAATACTTCATCTGTATCTAGAATAGGTACTTCAGTCTTTTGTGGGTCTTCTAATGTTCTTCCAACTTTGAAATCCAAATCTCTGGTTGGAAATAGCTTCGCTTGGTTCTCTTGTTCTTCAATCAAGTGTGTAATCCTCCTAGTCATGAAATCTTTCAACTATTGCTTCTTTTGTTCTAAGACTTCTTCTTCTTTCCTTCTGGCCTAATCTTTTTCAATCCATGATTTTCCTAATAACATAGAAAATGGAGCGTTGTTCTCAATAAATTTAACAACTTCAAATTCTTCCTCTGTCGAAGTTCCATGAGCACTCATAGATATCTTGGTAAGTCTTCCACATAGGGTTATCAACTTTCCTCTGAATAATCCTATTCCTCCCAATGAAGGAATCATAGTAGGATTTCCTAGAATTTTCCATTTTCTTTCAGTCATGATATTCACTTGTGTTTCCTCATCCAGAACATAGTCAATGTCGAAGTATCTTATTCTTTCTTCAATGTACTCTTTTTCTTTAAAGATATCTGATAAGTTGATATGTTGGTGATCATTCAGGGTTCCTTGCATCTGTAGTAATACTTTCTCTGATCCTTTATGGGGTTCTATCATAATCTCAGTTTCTAGATCTTCCTTATGGTTTTCTTGGTTCATATTCATTCTTTCAACCTTAGCAATCATTCTAGGGAAATCCAATACTTCATGGTCCATAGCTTTGCAACAGAGGAAACTAGGTCTTCTACCAGGGCATTCCTTAGCCAGATGTCTTGGTCTTCTGCAACTGTAACAAACGGTTAATCCTCTCTTTCTCTTAAATGATCCCCAACCTTTATTGTACTGCGCACTAGGATCATGGTAGCTAACCTGCAAAAAATTCTTTCTAGGATCCTGCATCCATTGTTATTCCAAAAATTCTCTCTATGCATAGGTATAACATATCTTTCACTATTCCTATCAGATCTACTCATATCAAATCTTATTTCTTCTATCAGTTCCCTAGTTTTCAAGCTAGGAAAAATCTTATCAAACATACCTAGATCCATACTTTAGAAAATAAAATTTCCACTAATCTTATCTTTAGCAGAGCACAAATCTTCCAAATCATAAATTTTTTCACTATTCTTACCTTTATCATAGCACAAAGCATTCAAATCTTACCTCTTTTCTTCAGATCTGACTTCTTTCTTTAGAACAATTCTTCATAAATTAAGTAGAATATTGCGCACTAGAGCGACAGATCTATGCACAAATATTTCACAATTTCAGGTCAGGTCTTTGCACGAAGCTTATTTTTCCTCAGTTCCCAACAATTACATTTTCAGGTCCCAACAACAGAACCATTTTTTGGCATAGGGGTAGACCCAGGGTTCAACGCTACAACAACACACCAACAAAACCCTAACTACCGATCCTTTCGGCAACACCTGCGAAGAAGATGAAGTCTCACCCGAGGTAGAGGCAGGGGTCGTTGCAAGACTCTAGTGTATGCAACCTTAGCTAGGACATAGATCTGTGATTCTAATCACTTAACAGAGCACTCAGTAGTTAACATTCATCAATATTCAGTTCTTAGTTACAACACAATTAAACCCTAATTACATTACAATGTAGTATTCAACCCGATCTAGCATCTAACATCACTTAGAATGATGGAACAAATAAGATCTAGCATATTCAAGCACTAAGAACATGTATATAAGTCAGATCTAAAATCCATCCATATTATTAAGAACTAAGCATCGACAAATCATTCATTTGTATTAAATCACTAAGCACATCAACACATTGCACAAAGCAAAGAAACACAGCATGTACGTGGTTCACCCCCACCCTGGGGCTACGTCCACCAACTATTTGTATTCTTTATTAGCTTATTCAATAGGTTACATGCACAGAGCCTCAAAAATCATACTCTGCAGAGGACAGGAGATCTGCGCAGCTCGCTAGATCCTCCTTCCCCGAGTAGATCTAAGAACACAACCTTCCATAGCCTCTTACAATGACTTGCACTTATCTCTACAAGTCTCACACAATATGCACAAAGTACTTATATCTCTTGATCACATAGATCCAATTCTAGCACTTAGCCACTTGTGTTCACTACATTGCCTTAGAATCTATTTATACATACAAAATAGGCCTAGGCATGGGTGAACCCATGGGCCGACATTCCCATACTCGTTACATAATCCCAAATCCCAAAAAGGGCCCTAAAAGAGGTCGAGATCCCGCGATCTCCGCTTCGTCTTGTGCTCCGCCTTCGACACCCTGTCGAAGTCCCAAAATTAGGTCACACATGACCGAGAATCCTAAAAAATTGGTCAAGGGCCAACAGTAGCCTGCGACGATTGTGTGAAAAAAAAATATTTGATGGTTCTTTCTTGCCTAGATCTTAGATATAGTTTTGGGGTGAATTTTTGGATTTGATTATAGTCCGTTGACAATATTTGAATATGATTTTAGCCTTATTTGCTTTGTTTTAGCTTGTGTTCTTTTGAAATATTTGATCTCTTTCTTTGAGTGTCCTTCAGTTACAAAGAATTGTTTTTTCTTTAGAATTGTTTAGTGAAATAACATTTCTTTTTCTGAATAGTTCGTCTTAAGAGAAAAAAATAGATTGGGGGCATCTTTGCATTTGAAGTAGAGAAATTGCATGGGGGGGGCAAGAATCATGTATTGGTGTATAGTATCTTTGGCTCATTTCTTGAAGATATTGATATTAATGAGTTTCATAAAAATTTTGGACATTGTGCATCTGGGAATGATAAACATTTTCTCCTTCCAATAATATAGATTTCATCGAAGTGAAATATTTGAATTCTCATTTATTTGCATTGTTTAGAGTCGGTCAAAACATCATTTAGTCCACACCATTTTCCTCTTGAGTAAACAACAACCTTAAATAGATCACTTATAAAAATTGATTAGACATTTTTATATTTTCTAGTGGCAAACCTACATTATCTTAGGGTGTATGGCTTTGGAATAGGTGTGAAAGATAAATTTCCAAAGCTGTAAACAAACATAGAATATTTTGCTAGGGAGCGGTAAATACACTTATTACATTTTGTCATGGGAATCCCTTCTCACATAAGGTTCAATCATGAGGTCGCAATGAGACTAGTGGAGTGACTAACCCTACTTTGTTGGTCTTGGTGTAGTGGTTACACGTATTATTGGGGGTCACTTGAGAAAACAACCCTGTGCAGGTATTTTGAAGTTGAATTAGAGCTCAGTTACCTTACCGTTGCACATGTATCATAGTGTCGATTGTTTCCCTAGGCATCATTGTTGTATTTATTAACCTTAGTGGACTTTCTCTTTAGGATAATACACGAGGTGACGATGAAGGGGAAGTCTTCGTTGTGCCTGGAATCGAAGTTGGCAAAACTCACTCAGGCTCCTTGGAGGGTAAATCTACGTTTATTGTGTGGAATCTTTCACCAAGGCGTATTCCTTTAAGTAGGTTGTCAACGTAACTTTTCCACCTGCTCTATCTCAACCCCTTCTTAAATTGTTCCCGGGACATTGGATTTCATCACAAACTAGTTTGTTCATTGTGAGAAGGTTTTCTTTTTTTGCTTGCTTACCAGATTTTTAGCATGTGTTGTTTGTTTTCCCTTATAGGACTTAAGTTGGATTTGTATTTATGGGTCAGTTCTCATAACGACCAATGAAGATACCCCTTCTTGGTCACATCGCTACTTTCAGCCTTCCAGGTCTCACAATTGGAGCCTTACATCGCTCCAATTGGTCCTCCTTGCATCGCTACTTTGAGCCTTCCAGGTCTCACAATTGGATTATCGATATGGTTGTTTTCCACTCAGGTAATCCCAAATACAACAAGTTCTTCGGTTGTAAGAACTTCCCCCCAAGAACATCAACCTCATGTTGATACTTCACCTTCTTCACAAGTCATATATTATTCGCCTTCTTCAGTTGCAAGGTCTTCTTCCGTTTCATTTTCTTCGCTGAGTGAAAGTTATGAAGCTAGTAGCCCGATGGATAAGAAGAAGAAGAAAAGGAATATTAAGAATAAGAAACATAAGAAAGGGTCCAAAATTCCAACAACTACCAAACATGTTGGAAAACAACCAGTTACTGATAATCATGCTGGGAGTGTTGATGGTGCCAAGATCACCCAAACAACCCGTAGTCCCAAGTACCCTTGCAGGATTTGTAAGGGTAGCCATATTCTTAAGTATTGTCTGGGTCTATCCAAGGTTATAGAAGCATGGTTTACACGCCCTCACCAACCCATGTCATCAACCTCTAAACAACATGTTGATGACCTCCTGTCAACTAGTCAAGATACCGTTGGGAAGCAGAAAAGTACAGTCAAGTTCCTGTGTATGTTACATAGAGGAAGTCATCAAACTCAACTTTTCCCTCGTATGGACGAAGCCTCAAAATTAATGTAAGACATGATTGTTTCCCAACCTCAACTTCCAGATTCTTACCACACCCATACTCTCAACCCACCTTTCGTTGATGGAATGATCAATCCAGTTCCTTCGTTGATCAGTCCAGTTGATCAGGTAGTCAATCTGGTCACGTCCTTAGTTGAACCAGTCGACAAATTGGTCGATCCGATCCCAACCTCGGTCGATCCCACTCTCCCATTAGAGAGTGAAACCCAAGTGGTCGATCTATTTTCATCCATCGACCCCATTCTCCCCTTGGAGAATGTAACCCAAGTGGTCGATATGATCTCGTCATTAGTCGATCCTACTCTCCCGCTAGAGAGTAAATCTAACATTGTCCATGTTTTTCTTGTTGATACAGACACTACCGTGCTAAGGGGTGTTCCTCCTCCCGTGGAACCTCCTCTAATTAATGAGGTCAAACTTTTTTATTGGGGTGCTCCAACTGAACCTCGTCTTCCCTCTCACATTCCTTTCAATATTACATTACAAGTTTGTGGTCGAGACGTTCCTCAGACGCTGATAGATGAAGGTGAGTATGTTAGTATTTTGTCTTCTATTGCTTGGAAAGATTTGGGTTATCCTCACCTTGTGTCAGTTACGCAGAATCTGTTAGATTTTAACAGAAGGAACAATCAACCTTTAGGGACGCTTCCGCATTTTCCCATAACTTTGGGAGGGAAAACTTTCTTTATTGATGTCATGGTAGTCCACGATCCCTTGGATTTTGATTTACTCCTTGGGAGAGATTATGTCTATGCCATGAAAGATATCGTGTCCATTCTTTTTCATGTGATATATTTCCCTCATGATGGAAGAATAGTGAATATTGATCAACTTTCATTTGTTGGCCCTAACTTGACCATCAACCTTATGACCTCCCTAAACATTTTGTATATGCAAATGGTATTGCCCCCACCACAGGTCAATTATGTGGCGTTGTCTCCCATGCCTTCAATTATCGATGAATATGAGACTCTCATTGTAAGCTCAATCTCTTATGACTTAGATACAGTAGTTGAAATGGTGGTCTCTTCGATAGGGATTTTAGAGCCTGATCTCCTTACCCATGTCGTGGGCCTCGACATGTGTTCCTTCTAGAGTGTGTTTCTTTTGTCCAGTGAAGATTTATTGGAAGATATGATCGAGTTTTGTCCCTTGACACAGTGTCCTTCTGGACCATCGTACTCTTGGAAGCCATGATTAAGAAGAGAGATTTGAGCATGGTTTTCTGATTTCAAGCTCGTTAAAAAATGAAAACCAACTACGAGGATAGTTTTTGTGTCTTTGTGGCAACCTCGTTAAAAAATGAAACAAAGGTTACAAGCATAGTTCTTCTTCTATGTAAAGCTCATTAAAAAATGAAACAAAGGTCTGGGGATTGAACCTGGATTCTCGAGCATATTTCGTGTTCCTGTGTCAAGCTTGTTAAAAAATGAAATAAATTTCCCCCCTCTTCGATTGAGTCAAGTACTTCTTTATGTATAGTATTTGAAACTTCATTTCATATGCCTGTGTCATTGGAAAAAACGAAGTTTGGGGGGGAATGCTTACATCCTTTGGACTTCATGATGCATTTAAGTCGCTAGCTTCTAAATCTTGGGGAAATTTACCAACCATCCCTGGATAATGCATTGGGAAGTCACAAGAATAGTTTTCTCTGGTTCAAGATTGTGTAAAAATGAAACCACCTACCTCAAGCATAGTTTCCTCTGGTTCAAACTTGTGTAAAAATGAAACTAGGTCCAAGCATAGTTTTGTTTAGTTTTAAGCTCGTGTAAAAATAAAATCTATCACAAGCATAGTTTTGTTTTGTTTTAAGATTGCGTTAAAATGAAAACAATCTCGAGCTTAGTCTTTGTTCTTTCTCGTGCTTGCAAATACATGAGAATGTAACCGAGTAAAGTTTTATCACTTTTTCAGACTCGTAAAGGTTATACGAAAAAGGAACCCCATGGAGTTCCCTTTAAGCTCTTTTCAGACTCTCTAAACATGAAAAGATTGTTGAGAGATCTTGTTATTTTCACACTCGTTAAATCATTTCAAGAAAACACTTGTTGAGAAGTATTTTATCTATTTTTCAGTGTCATCGGACTACTTTATGAAAAAGGACTTTTTGGAGTTTCCTTTAAATGCTTTTTAGACTCTCTAAATATGAAAAACCACTAAGTTTGCTTTCTTTGGACTCGTAAAACAAACATTGAAAGGCCCATATGGGACATAACCACTCCTTCCTAGGGTTTGTTAAACATACTTCGAGGGAATCATCCAGAGGATGACCTTACAATTCAAGCATATGTTATCCTCCTCAAGCTTGTGTAAAAATAAAGAGGTACTCACCAAAAATGGTGGGGAGGGCGGGGGGGGGAATTGGGAAAGAAATGTATATAAGCCTGTATTCTATGGAAGAGTCTCTTTTGAACATGACACCCTTTCACTCGCTTTGTGTCTAGGTTGGAAAATCTTCCTATCTCTTGATCATACTCCTTTATAACATTACAATTTGGTCAATGATCCATGTTGTTGAGTTAGTACTTCCAATACAGTTGTCGTGTCGTCAATATGTTCAAAAATAATTTCAAACCGGAAATATTTTTATTACGTCGTCCATTTCTGCAGTCCTTAAGCCTTATATTGCATCGTTCATCCCTCGAGTTAGTCCTAAATCACTTGTTACTCTGATCTACTTCAAATCTTGTTACTCGTTTCGTGTCATTGATGGGGGATACATTAAGTCCCTCTTGTGATGAGTCTTTTCCTGTCAAATTCAACTCATTATCCAGGAATTATACTTAGAAACTAATTGGTACCTTGGAACTTGCATGCCCCAATGGTAGGTTTCCTTAATTTTGACAGTGGGTTTTCATTATTGACCCTTGATCGAGAGATTCCGCTGAGTGTTCGACTTCAACTTATAAATTCGCACTCGTTGGATTGTACTATTGTACCTTGGGATTCATTGACATTAATGGCGATTTCCCTTGCACTTGTTAACTGTATTCACTAAGGACCGTTTATCAAGTGGTTTCTACCATGTTCGATTTTAACACATGTATTCGCATTGTTAGATTTGTAATATTCAATGATGGAGATGAATAACTTGGATCTTTTCTGACAGATTCAAGTTGCGTTGGAGTATAGTTATATTCTATTGTTGCATAGATCCAAAATGTATGTCTCGTGGCTATGTTCAAATTTGAGTCTTTAACACATAGATCCACAGTGTATTTTTGGTGGCTATGTTCAGATTTGAGTCATAATGGCATGGATCCACAGTGTATGTTTGGTGGCCATGAACTGTCTTTCTTGACATGGATATTTTCATGTCGGAATTTATGCTTTGAGTCATTTGTATTTTGAGTATGGGAATTCCTACCTCAGTGATGATATATTATTGTATTGCATTTCTTTGTTTGTTGGCAGGTTTCCGACCAACGTGTTCCTTGTTCCCTACACATACTCAACAAAGTATTTCAGCTATCAGTCTCTTCTCACTTCATACTTTGGAGGGTTTAATGTTACACATTATTTTTTTTCATCCTTATGCATGTTAATGATGTAAACCTGTCCTTTTTCTTTATAAGGATCAATGGCTTGAATCACTGAAGAAGAAAGAATACACGTTTTCCCAGAAAGATGAAAATTATCTTTTCCTTTGTCAAAACCTTATAAAAATGGATTGTCTCACCTTGCTCAGTGTTAAGGGTGTGACGATTTAGGATATTTGTAGGTTGCACCATAGTGTCCTACGACGTTGTCACGGTTTTCTCAAGGGTGCGACGATCTTGTTTTCGAAGGAAAATAGCATCTTATCGACATTTCTAGAATAGAAGCTTTGAGGGTGAGGTGGCCTCTGATCAGTTTGTATATGAGTCAAATCCATTTTCTCATGGGATCATCCTAACCTCCTCACCCTATCCTTTTTAGCTTATAAAAGTACAATATTTCTCATGGGAAAGATAGCTTTGGAATGGTTAGAGAGTTTTTGGAATGGCTAGTTCTTGAGTTTTGTAGCTTGGATTTTGGAGTGTTTGGGCCTATGCTGGCTATGATCTTTTCTTTTTCAAGATAGATTATGGGTGAATTTCAAATCTACAGTCTCAGAATCCATGGAGAAGAAGTGTGTGGTAAGCAAGGAACTGTTGAAAGGAACCTAACAACATCAAGGCATTTGGTTATATCTTTCTTCCACATTCTTTAATACAGATATAATTTGTCTTTCCTATATGAATGTTATTTTTCCATATTGTATGATTCCTTGATCACGTAAATAGTTTCATATCGAATATACTATGTTATTCTTGTCTTCATTGGATTTGGTTTCTTTGCAGATATTGCTCCATAAGTCTTACGACGGAGCTGGGATCACATTGGTGAGGTCAGGTCTACAACATTTAAAACATGTGTTTTGGATTATTTTCTTATTTGGTAACTGGAATTTAAGGAAAGTTTACTATACTGTCTTGTTTTGATCTAGTTTCGGGGTGAAACTAGGGATATCCGTTTTTGTCTGCACTTATCGTCTTGTCTGATAACAAGGAATCAACCAAGTTTGGAGTCATTCTAGACATAACCATGAGGTTTTTCCATGTATATTCTTGTGAATCCCCATGAAAGAAGGAATATTTGACATCCATCTAATGGAGCTCCCATTTATGTGAGGAAACAAGGGAAATAACAAGGAAGATGGAATTCATTTTGGTGATGGTGAAAAAGGTTTCATTATAGTCAATGCCTTCAACTTGAGAGAACCCTTTGGAAACTAACATGGCCTTATATCTTTCAAAACTTCCATCTGATGCATACTTAGTTCTGTACAACCATTTACATCTGACAATTTTTCTTCCTTTTGGAAGAGGTACAAGATCCCAAGTATAGTTTTCCATTAAAGAACTATAATCTTCATTCATTGTTGTATCCCAATCTAGTTGACCTAAAGCTTTTGCAAATGTATTTAGATTCCGAGTCTCTAAAACTTGAGCTGAAATAGAAGAGGATTGTTGAAATTGCGAATGTGTTTGATGTTGATTTGAAGGATCACTCACAAGATCACCAACTACTTCTCGTGTTGAACAAAAACATCTAGGAAGTGGTGGTGTTGGTGCAAGTTCATGTTCAATGCACTCATCTAGAGGAAGGTGAGAAGGAGGAGGTGGATTTTCATCTTTACTATCATCATTTGTAGAAGAAGAAACGAGAATAGGAACATAATATGGCACAAATTCTGAAGATCGCTCATAGGACAAAGAAGGAAAAAACGTTGATTTAGGGTCGTGGGCCAAGAGATTTTCATCAAATTTAACATCCCTTCAAATAATTATTTCATTTGAATGAGATTGAAGAAGTATGTAACCTTTGATACCTTTAGAATAACCAACAAAAATACACTTCTCACTTTTAGGCTATAAAGCTTTCATTTTCTCATCAGGAATGTAAGTCCATGCTACACTGCCAAATACATGAAAGTGACTAACATTTGGCTTAATTTTATTTCATGCTTCTTCCAGTGTTATATTTTTAAGAGCCTTTGTGGGAGTTTGATTTACTATGTAATTTACACAATTCATGGATTCTGCCCAATAATTAAGACTTGATCCTGTAGATTGGATCACATAATTAGCCAATTCTTTTAATGTGTGGTTATTTCACTCAGCAACACCATTTTGTTGTGGTGTATATGGAATAGTTTGTTGCATTTGAATTCCCTATGTAGTGTACTAACTTGTAAAAAAAAAATTCACATATTTTCCTCCATTATCTATTCTTAACCTTTTAAGTTGATGCCCAGATTGTTTTTCTACAAGGGCCTTGTAGGCCAAAAACTTGTCAAACATTTTTCTCTTAATTTTTAAGAAGTAAACCCAAGTGAGTCTGGAAAAGTCATCAATGAAATTTAAGAAATAATTTCACCCAATTGTACCACACAAGTCACTTTGAACAAGCTGCAAAGGGGTCAAGGCATGCCAAGAGGCATGCATGTCAAAACTACCCCGTTGATGTTTGTTGAGAACACAACAGAAACCAAAACCATCTATGCAAGAAAAAAGAAGATCAGTCGCCATTTGTTGATTATGTAGTTGTTTCAATGAGAAATAGTTTATATGACCAAACCACTCATGCCAAATTTTGCTCAAGTCATCATTATGAGCAACAAACACCGATGGAAAAGATGATGATCCAAAGTTGTCAAACTTGTTTAACTTGATAATATCATCAAAAATTCTAGTTGCTAGAACATACTTAGGATCTTTTAAATCCTTAATTACAACTTGGTGAGGTGAAAACTCTGCGGTTTTACCTTGACCTAAATGAGTAATATGATATATTGATAGAAGGTTGCAGGAAATACTTTGATCACATAATACATCACTGAGATGACCATTATATACCTGAACTATTCCAGACCCTACAATACTAAGATATCTATCATCACCAACAAATATTTTCTTGGTGTAACATTCGTTAAGAGTAGAAAATATGGCTTTATCCTTAGCCATATGATCAGGTGCTCTAGAATCAATAAGCCACTCATTAGAAGAATAAGTAGAAGTTGCATTGAAGGAGAAACTAGAAGCATAAGAGTTAGAATAAGAAGAATCAATACTAATGTCAAGTGCTTCCTCATCGTTTCTTCCAAAACTTTCATCTTCTTAAAAAATTTGGACTCCATGTGACCATATTTCCCACGAAAGTTGCAATGTTTGTGAGTCTTCTTATTTTTAGATTTTTCTCCTTTGTTACCATTAGGAGTAGAACCTAGCCGAGAGGGTTTGAGACCCTTTTTTTGCTTTTTTTTAGGGAAAGGATGTTGCTTATCTGGATTCTTGGATTTATCTAAATCTACTGATCCACTAATGCTTTGTTATATTTACATGCAGTTCTGATCAATCCAAGTTGCACAAGCTTATCTTTCTCTTAAATTAGAGAATCACAAAATGAATCAAGAAATGGTTCTTTATAAGAACTCCCTAGAGCTTCTCTATTGGCATAAAATATAGATACAAAAACAAAATATGCACTACCTATCTTAGCAAGAATAGAATATATGCATTGATCTTCCTTCAGATCTAGTTCACATTATATACACAAAATTCTAAGTGTTTTGAACATAGATAAGTAATATTCAATGCAACAAAAATCATTTGGACTTAAATTCATTAACTGATTTTCCAACTGGTGGGATTGAATAATATTGTGTTTACCAAACACAACTACAAGATTTTCCCAAGCTTTATTAGGGGCATCAAGTCCTCGAAGGTGAAACCTTAAATCAGGAGAGATGGACATTCTGATTATTTCACGTGCTTTGTCATTCCTCTAAACCCATTTGTCATACTTGTCATCATCAGTGGGTTCTTGTTCTTTTCCCAAGGTAATTCGGTACAGTCTTTTACTTCTTAATGCATCCTCCATATGGGATTTCCATGAGAAGTAGTTGGTACTGGTAAGAAATATTTCACATGATTTGGCATTCCTATAAACCCATTTTGAATACTTTTCATTATCAGTGGGTTCTTGTTCTTTTCCCAAAGTAATTCGGTACAATCTTTTACTTTTAATACATCCTCCATATGGGATTTCCATGAGTAGTTGGTACTGGTAAGAAAAATGTCATTGGGAGAATCCATATTAAATATGCATAGAATGTGGATTTAAAATATGAAACTAATCGTTTATATGGAATGTTCTTGGAAAAATAGGTTGTTTAAAAAAAACCGGCTTTGAAAATGAACTTGGCATGTGAAAGATATGCCCTTTTGAAAAATGCATAAACAGTAACCAAAGAGCCATGTGGAAAGTAAAAGTTGGTCCATGTGGTGATACCCCTCCTTCTAAAAACTTCACTTTTACAAATAAGTTTCTTATGAAGTGACCCACTTTTATAGAATAAAAGAGGATCACTTTTACAATGACGTTATTTTATAAATGAAAGTTGCATGCAAAATAAATAAATTCAAATAAAATATTAAAGTTACTTTTAGTGATTCACTTTTATAATTTAAATGAAATACAACTTACTATGGATGCATGAACTTAAAAAAAAAAAGACTTGAACTCAAGACCTCTTACTTAATAAAACAACTTTTAACCAAGTGATCTAGTGAAAAACATATTAAATTGTTTAGAAAGAGGATTGAGGGTGTTGTTGTTGTTGTTGTTGTTGAAGACAACCTTAGAGAGTGTGCTCATAAAAAAATATTTTCACACAAGAAAAAAATTTCACTTCTCGATCACAACAAGGGATAGATCTCGGTTAGCTTACTTGGAAAATGCAAGTTTTCCCTTTGTTTCTGATTTAATGAGCTCGCATAGAGTGCACGACAAAGGGCATATGCATACAGAAAAAATATTTTTGCTATGTTTCTGATTTTCAAAGATCACAAAGAGAACATGGAAAAGAGAATATGTATATAGAAAAGAGAAGCAACCCGAAAATAAAAAAGAAAACAAAAAACCAGAATATTATCTCTTGAAAAATTTAAAAGGGCATATTCAGGCTTTATATCTCCAGATCTGATGAAAATGGTCATATCTTGGGAAAATGGAAACCTTTTGAAGTGAAATGAAATGCATTCCTAACTGAAACAAGTGCTTCATATGCAATGAAATATATGGAAATGGTATAAACCATAGATGTGGCCACACAACTTCACGATCTCGATCTATAAGGAGAGTGAATCTTCAAATTCACTCTGATACCATGTTCAACAACACGATTATTCTAACAGAGGACAAACACTTTTTGTAACCACTCGCACAAACAGATTAAATATCTGTTGTTTTCATGTGGTAAAACCCCTATGGGGAAACATCCATGGCCCCAACTAGCGTGGCCACTTGGAGTGATTTATTAATGAAAAATAAAATATTACAGAGAGATTTACAAGAGAGTTTCTCACAATCAATGATCGATAAATCACCCTCCATGCTCTTTAAATAGATATCATGAACCAATCATGTGTTAAGCTATGGATCAATGTATCCATTAATGTCGAGGAGAATATGAACCATCATATCACTCTATGTCGGGAACATATTGTGGCTATCGGATTACCTAACTACAAATGCACACTAATGCATACTAAAAACCACACGTTTATCTAACGACACATTTGACCAAGTCGATCTTAACCAACTCCTAAGTGTCTAAATATCCTAACAGGATGTATAGTGAGAGGTTCACATCTTCCATTGACACTCTTTCACCTCAAAATTCCTCAAGTTTTCTTTCGTCCTTAGGCAATTTTTGAATTTTTATCCCTTCAAAATATTTTCACCTCATTGATCTATTAGTGAATTATTCTTATTTTCAGCCGACATATCCACACATAATACTCTTATTCAAATCACTTCTATTTTCCAATAGACAAGAAAATCGACCTCCCTTTCATATCGGCATGAGATGATCATTCAACGTTGATACACTAGTCTAGAAATTAGATCTCTTCACTTATACACTTGAAATTTGACCTCCCTCCCATATAGGCACAAGATGATCATTTCACGCCAACACACCAGTGATGAAATCACATCTCCACATTGACACACTGATGATGAAATCACATCACTTCACCAATATAGGGGTAGGTCCCACAAACTCACAGACAAGTCGAATGGTGTGGCTTGTACGGCCAAAACTTGGGTTTTTGTTGGATCATGTTGTCATTGATGACAAAGGTTTAATTAATTGATGTCAAAGGATTGATGTCAGGGATTTATTGATGCCAAAGGATGATTGATTGATTGATGTCAAAAGATTGATGTCAAGGAATTGGTTGATGCCAAAGGATGATGTATACATGTCTTATCATAGTATATTGATGAAGATGGATTGATGTGGTTTCATTGATGCATTGTTGAATTAATGTAAAGATGAATAATTATTGTCTTATCATGGTTGATAAGGTGTACAAATGGATGAAATCCAAAGTGGCCCCCTTATGGTGAAATACCTCACGGGAAGACACTTTGCAGTTGAGTTATCCTTGAAGTATGGTTATGATTATATGTGGAATAATGAATTGAAGATCAATGAATTTGTCAGTGGAACTATCCTAGATGGATAGTGCTTTTCATGCCATTTCTGGTGGTATGTGGAATTTCACATAGATCCTCATGGTTTGAGAGTTATGGCCTTATGAAGTTGGAGGACCCTCATATGTAGGCTTGAAGCCCCAAAAGGTCAAATAAGTCAAAGAGCTTGCAAAGAAGAAATTATTATGTAAATGGTAAAGAAAAGTGACAAAGTCAAGAAGGCATTTTTAAATGGAGAAATTTCTAATTATGGAAAGTGGTTAACCCTAAAAATGAGGAAAATAGGTTAAGTGACCTAGAAGTGAGTTAAGTGACCTAGAAGATGCTTTAAGGAGGCTACTTGGAGAGTATAAATAAGAGGAAAGAGTCTCTTGTGTAAATCATCTCTTCTATATCTCTTGTGAATCTCCTTAGAAGAGATCCATGGACACACAGATGAATGATGAAGTTCCAATCCTTGATGAGGAAAATTATTCTACATGGAGAATAGAGATGAGAGTGCATTTGAAGGAAATGGGAGCAGGTATTTGCAAGGAAGCCATTGGTGGATCAATTTCCTTGAAGAACAATTCAAAGTTTGCATCTCAAAGGGAAGGAAAGAGGAATGGTGCATTAACTCTCAAGACAATTCTTAGTGGACTCTCAAGCCCTATCAAAGAGAGCATGGGACAATGCACTTCCACCATGGATCTATGGCTAAATCTAGAGGAGACATACCAAAGAAAGAAAGAATATATTGAAGACAACTCCATCAAGAAAAATGAAGACAAAGAATCATGTGATGATGTTGGAAAAAAAGAATGTCTTGAAGACATTTCAAATGAAGGCAAAGAATCATGTAATGATGTTGGCAAAAAGGAAGATCTTGAAGACATTTCAAATGAAGGTAAAACATCTCCACAAACCCTTGATTGCAATAATTCAAAATGTGATGATGTTGAATTTTTCTCTACAAGTGAAGAAGAAAATCTAGAAATAGCTTGTATAGAATCAATTGATTGTTATCCCATGGAAGAAGTAGAAGAAAAACTATCGGAGCTTAAAGAGAAAGTTGAAAGAGGTCTATATGAATACAACAATGACCATTATTATACAGACTATAACTATCTTTCGGATAATACTAAAAGGTTTCTTAAGAAGAGTCAAAGTCACATCTTGAGGTTAAGGGAAATGCTTAAAGAACAAGAAGAGATTAAAAAGACTCAATTAGAAGAAAATGAAGAAGAGATCACAATATTAAAGAATGAAAAAGAAGATAAGAAACTAGATGATGAGATTAGCAAAAGTCTTGAAATTATTGTCCATCTCAAGACCCAAATTGGAGAAGCCAAAAGGGTAGAGGAACTATTGAAGAATCAAGTAAATGAAAAGGAAGAGTCATGTCATAAGTTAGAAGCTGAAGTTGTTGATCTTAGAAAGAAAGTAGAGAAGTCAAAAAAAATCTTGAATTGCTCACAAATCTTGAATGAGATCTTATAAAGTCAAAGATCACCAAATGATAAATTAGGTTTTCGATACAAGGGAGAAGCTACACATGCTGAAGCAAGCACCTCAAAGAAGCATGAGGAAAGTCCCTCACTCTCAAAGGATGAAGATAATGTTGCAATTCAATCATCTACATAATGGAAGGAAAGTTTCAAAAGAACAAAGAAAGGAAGACAACAAGAAGCCATCTTTACACCTCAAAGAAGATGGACACCAAAGAAAATGTATGAAAATGTTTTTCATGGTCAATGTTATTCATGTAATGAATATGGTCACAAATCTTTGTAATATAGATCTTATGCAAGGAGAGATAATGGAAGATTTCATAACACCATAAGGTGTTGGATATGTGATCAAGTATGACACATTGATGTTCACTATCACAACATGAGATGCTACAGTTGTAGTGGATTTGACCACAAATCCCAGGATTGTTGGAACAAAAGAAGAAAGTCCATGATGAGGACTTCATATAGCATGACTGGAAGAAGGAATGATGTAAGGAAGGGAGATATATTTGAAAATATGGAAGCTCATAGCTCAAGTTCTGAGAAGCAGGGACACCTTCAGAAGTGGGTGAAGAAGACTCAACAACCAGAGAAAAATGGAAGCCTTAAGGAAGGCTCAAGTGTGTCATCTATTGAAGCATAAGTGGGTGACAGTGGTAACAATCACGTACATACGCAATATGACCTTGAATAGGTCGCGTACATACGCAAGTTGTTTGTGAAACAAGTCGCGTATATGTGATAAACACTAGGGAAAAGGGCTATGCACTTGGGTTGCAGCTTGATGTGATGGTATAACTCTATATTGCAGGGTTTGAGATAGTTTGTTGTAGGTTCTGACATTGTTTGTTGCAGGTTTTCATGATTACATATTGGATTATGTAAAGTGATGATATAAAATGAAAGACTATCTTAGATGCATGGCACTAACCCATGAGTATGGATTGAGACATTTTCTATTGAAGAACAATGTTGGTTATGACAGTGAATTTATGGTACCTTGGTTATGTGATATATCTTGATGATGCTAGATAGAGATGTGATTGGTCTATTGAAGAACACTACTAGTACATGTATTGTTGGATTCTTAGTATTTTTCATAGTGAATGGAGGATTGAGGCTGATCTGTTGGGCTACATGGCTGGTACATATTTGAGTTTCATTGATATATCTTATGATGTATTATTGTAAACATATTTGTTAGATATCTTGGTGCATGCATTTGGCATATGGTTGGACTACATCTTGGAACATGTAGTTGGTGAGTTGATGAGGTGGTCATATTGTACATCATTGATGATCTTGATCTATAATTGATGCATGATTGGTACACTTGGTAGAGGCACCTACTAGCAGTTTGATTGGCATATGCCTTATGGATTTGACATACATGCATTGGTGCATGGTTGACATACTTTCTTGGTACAAGTAGTGACACATGTTGATGTACATGTTTGGTACACTCATAGATGGTATATGTTTGGATGATAGTACTTGGGTAAAAGTACACCATTGGTATTACTTGATTTGCACATACTTTGGTACATGATGTATTGGATGATATGATGAGACACTTGATTGATTGAGATACATGATTGTGATACCTGGTTCATGGTGGAGACATATCCTGAGTGATATGACACTTGTTTGGCATGTTGGTAGATGCACATGGTTGACATATTGGTAGGCATGTTGGTAGAGACATATGGTTGATATACTCCATTCATGATATCTTTTTTCACTTTGTATGGTGTTGATATACATGATTGATGCACATGGGTGTTGTGCATGGTTGGCACACAATTTGGTACATGATGCACTTGGTTGATATTTTTTCATGATTCTCTATTTCATTTTTGACATATATTTTACTTCATGATGTATGGTATGGCACAAGTTTGATGCATGAACAGGTCCAAGGATCGTCATAGAAAGAACAATTGATATATGATTCGGTTGAGCAGTAGCATTTGTAGCAGAAGCATATTGTAGCGGTAGCATATTATTCATATTGTAGAGAATATAGGGGGAGACATACCCATAGGGGGATTCATTCTTCTTCCCATGATTATAGGAGGAAAGAGCCCTACATTTGAAGAAATAGCACAGAGGCATAATTCCAGGAGGAGCGATGGTCCCAGGAGGAGCATGAGCAATGTATCTTCAACATTACATCAGAGTGATATCTCTTGTTTAAAAATGGGAGAGATTATTCAGAGGAATATCAAAGGCATTCAGGTGGGGGGAGCAGCCCCAAGGAGAGTTCAAGCAAGGGGAGTGACCCCAAAAGGAGAATGACCCTTTTCCATTGACGTCAAAGGGGGAGAGATAGTCACATTGATGTGATCAATGATTATTGATGTGGAGAGATAGTCACATTGATGTGATTAATGACTATTGATGTAGAGCATGCCTTGTCTACATGTTGACATCAATGATTGGTGTTGATATCAATGTTGGTATTGCCATCAATGCCAAAGGGGGAGACTGTTGGATCATGTTGTCATTGATGCCAAAGGTTTAATTAATTGATTTCAAAGGATTGATCTCAGGGATTGATTGATGCCAAAAGATGATTGATTGATTGATGTCAAGGAATTGATTGATGCCAAAGGATGACGTATACATGTCTTATCATAGTATATTGATGAAGATGGATCGATGTGGTTTCATTGATGAATTGTTGGATTGATGTAAAGATGAATCATTATTGTCTTATCATGGTTGATAAGGTGTACAAATGGATGAACTCCAAAGTGGTCCCCTTATGGTGAAATCTCTCATGGGAAGGCGCTTTGCGATTGAATTATCCTTGAATTATGGTTATGCTTATATGTGGAATAATGAGTTGAAGATCAGTGAATTTTTCAGTGGAACTATCCTAGATGGATATTGTTTGTCGTGCCATTTCTGCTGGTATGTGGAATGTCACATAACTCCTCATGGTCTGAGAGTTATGGCCTTACGAAGTTGGAGGACCCTCATATGTAGGCTTGAAGCCCCAAAAGGTCAAAGAAGTGAAAGAATTTGCAAAGAAGAAATTATTATTTAAATGGTAAAGAAAAGTCACAAAGTCAAGGAGGAATATTTAAATGGAGAACTTTCTAATTATGGAAAGTGGTTAACCCTAAAAATGAGGAAAATAGGTTAAGTGACCTAGAAGATGCTTCTAAGGAAGCTACTTGGAGAGTATAAATAAGAGGCAAAGGTCTCTTGTGTAAATCATCTCTTGTAAATCTCTTGTGAATCTTTTGAGCATGTATTGAAGATCTATTGTGAGAGAGAGGAGATCTGGAGGATCTCATGGATGCATCAAAGATTCGGTAATTATGAGATCATGACAAAAAAAGTCTCAGAAGTTCAGAAACCCTAGTTTATGAGGTATATGTGGGTTGTAGTGAGCCACGGCGCGTACATGCGCGGGATGAATGAGGATAGGGCACGTACAGTGGATGAATTCATGAATAATTGTGGTTGAGCTAATGACAGGCTCTTGAAGACTGAAGCAGGTTCCAGATCTGCATTCTATGGGCTCAGATCTACCATAGAAACTCTAGTATGGTTACATTGTTGTCTTGATGGATACTCTTGCTTGTTGTGTGGTGAATGCTTAAGGAATTCTTGGTATGGTTGTTGTGATGTGGTTTGTGTTGGTTGATGGAGTGAGCAACACTCTTATGATTCAGTGTTGATATGATTGTTATAGTATGTTAATTGCTTATACATGATTGAGTAGCATTCATATTATATTGTTGAGGAGCATGAGTAAGTTGTTGGAGAGCTTGGATGTGTTGTGACTGGTTATGGGTCAGATTGGATAGTGAAAGACAAAAGAGAATGTGATTGAAGGTTGCAGAAGATCTAAGTGTGTGATGAAAAGAAAACCCAGTTGTTCAAATGTTGTACATAGACTATAGTACAGACTCGTCGCGTACATACGCGAGTTGCACTACTGGTAGGGATTGTACATGCGCGTGTTGCACTACCATGACAGGTCGTACCTATTGACAAATTGATATCTCTTGAGAATTGTTGCCTCATCTCAGTTGGTGCTGAGGGTGTAAGCTGAGTCTTGCATTATATAGTTGGTGCTCTTGTAGAGTTGTAGTCTATTCAGTTGTTGCTGATAACCCAAGGATTGTAGTCCGTAATAAAAAGAAAATTGCACATACATTTTGTGTTCCTTGTTGTGATGATTTGTTGATGATATATTGTTGATATATGTTCACATTTAACTGATTATAAATGACAACAATAAGTAATGAGAAAATGGTGATTGCTAACTAATGTTTTTTGTGAAGGGAAAGTTTTGGGAAAAAAAACCCTACACTCTTCACCCCCTCTCAGTTTAGTGAGTTTAGTGAGTGTTCAGTGTAGTCCGCCCACATATCTACACATAATACTCTTATTCAAATCACTTCTCTTTTCCGATGCACAAGAAAGTCGACCTCCCTTTCATATCGGCACGAGATGATCATTCGACGTCGATACACTGGTCTAGAAATTAGTTCTCTTCAACTATACACATGAAATTCGACCTCCCTCCCATATAGGCAAAAGATGATCACTTCACGCCAACACACGATGAAATCACATCTCCACATTGAAACACTGACGATGAAATCACATCACTTCGCTGATATAGGGGCAGGTGTGGCTTGTACGGCCAAAATTTGGGTTTTTGCACCTTAACTTGTATTTAAACCCCAAATGGGCCATGTTTTGAAGTTGTTTACGTTGTTCCATTGCCATAAGGATACATTAGAATCGACGAGAGTACACCATCGCCCAAGTGAATTTGGGAAACGTCGTTCATCCGTATCTCACGAGATCAGAGGTATGTTTTTCTTACCATAACCATGTTTTGGTTATGTGGAACCTCGTCGGACTTAGCAAGGAAAATATCTAGAGAACGACCACACTTAAAAATTCTAAATGGTGTGTCATACCATAAGGATCAGATTTTACCATTAGCACCATCAAAGCTTTACTTTAAAATAAAGGAAAAGAGTGGGGGAAACACATCCCGTTCCCCATTCATCTTCATGCCAGGTCACTCTTTCATAGTTAGAGTATCACTACAACCCTCTCGAAGGGTTCACCCCCTTTGAATGCGTTCATGTTTTTTAACACTAAGGGTTTCATAGATCGATGAATTCAACTTACCATTTGACCCTTGGTCAAAACATTTTTTTAAGAGAACACTATTTTTTTGTGTGGATAAAACCTTTCTTGTGTGCTATAGGTGATGTGATATCAAACCTTTTTTGGTAACAAGGGAGTGTATCATTATCTCATGGGACTCCTCACAAGTAGTGACCTTTTGAAACTTATAAACATGCATTTTCCCCTTCAGCTATAACCTCGTTTTTTTGAGCCCCTTCCCTTTGAATAGAAACCAATTATGAATAAGAAAACTATTTCCTGGATTCCTCGCCCTTCCCTTTGAATAGAAACCAATTTGCTTCATCAATGAATAAAAAAACTATGTCCTCCTTGATTCCTCGTCCATGATGATTCTTAGTTTAGGGATCTTTAAATCTCAATTTTTTTGCAAAGGAATTTCCAAATGTTTTTCATGTTTATTACATGATTTTATGTGAACTAATGGAAAAATGCAGATGTTGTGTTATAATATGTTTGTTTTAGTATCAATCATGTTTACTTATCAGAGGAGAGAGGTCTCATCCAACAAAGAAGAGGAAGAGGTCAAGATCAACACTTTTTGGGCCGGTTTATAATTATACATAGTGTTTCATCGATAAATACACATATTTCAAGTGGGGAGAAGTTTATCAAATGTTCAATAAATAGAATTTCCCTAGATGATGGAGAAAGACCCTAACTTCAAAGTGTACATGGCTATGTTGAGGCCTCAACAACTCCCTTTAAATTTTTGCAAAATATTAAGGGCCCCCCATTTGAATTTTAGAAAAGCATTGTTTTCGTCTTCTTTTGGTTTTAACTCACTTGATTTGAAAGGATGTTTTAATGGTTTTCTTTCTTTGGTGTTTGTTTTTTCCATATCCTTCTTTTGAGTTTATCTTTGTGGGATGATGGATTGTCACATTATGCAATAATTGTGTTGTTTGAGTCTCTTCACTCTCTCGTCATTCAACATGGTTTGCATGCTTATATGAACTTATTCAAATTTATTCCATGCCTCGACTTCCAAATGTTGGATTAACACGATGTTTTAACAGTCTCGCAGAGTGGTCTTTGCTGCATAAATGAGTTTCTTGAACATATTGGGAGATTGAAATAATTCAGATCAAAGTCAAATTCTAAGAAGGTTAATCCATGCCTTAAATGTGGATACAAAATGGATTGGTAATGAGTTAATGACTTTCATTTTAAGTAAATCATTATTTTTTTAATGAAGCCCAATTTTTCATTGAATATATATATATAGATAGATAGATAGATAGATAGATAGATAGATAGATAACTTTTTTTCTTTGAAGAAAATACAATGGTTGACTACTAAAATTAAACTCTTGACAAACTTTGTCTTAAATGTGATTTAGTTTTCAATAAGAAAATTAATGGATTGAAATACAAAGATATGATTGTCAAATAACAAGGTGAGACTCCATTTTGATCCATATTATTCCTAAATCAAAATAATAAAAAGTAAATCACACTAGAAGAAATGAAATGAATTAAAAAAATCAACAAAAATATAAGAAAACAAAATATTTAAATTTTTCACATAAGAAGTATTAAAATCAATTTTCTAAACTTTATCATGTTAAATTTTATAGGATGATTTGAAACATACTCTTTTATTAAAATTTGTGCACCTTTTATTTCTTTCAAATCTATGTATAAATTTTTTTATCAAAGTTTGCAAAATAATTGCATGGTCCATCTCATTTATCACATCTTTTTGGATTTTTCCAATTCTTTCTCTAATAACCATTCTATTTGACATGATAATATTTAACCATTTTCCAATTTTTTTTTTCTAATAATCATTCTTTTTGACATGATAATATTTGACAAACACATTAAAAAACAATATTAATACAATTAGACATAAATTAAGTAAAAAAATGAAATCCACCTCATGCATGTCCTTGATATCTCATCTTGTAGCAAGAAAGTTATTCACTTTTTGGTTTAGGTTATTGCTAGCACAACCATAAATTATAAGGTTGATGAACCCATATAGGTTAAGATAGCATAAGGAAGAAGTAATTTAGGTTAAAGTTGTATAAATTTGAAACAAACCTTAACCATTAATAAATGTTTAGTTAGACTTGGTTATTAAAGTCCATATGTATAAAAAAAACATTTCATACTCATCAAATATTCTATGAGAAATAATTAACTCATAACTCAAAATTATACATCCTTGATGTTTGCCTTATACCTTAACATTGAAATGAACAATTGTTACAAATTCAATTCAAACATTATTGAATTTCAACCCTATCTTCAACCACATAACATACCATTCAACCACATGAAAATCTAGTCAACGGATATTAGAAGAATAACATGCAATCTTCCAAGAAAATAAAATAACCTATCATTATGTTCTAAAACATTTATATCTTTTAGTAGAAAACTAATACAAAGATCCATGATATGTATAGCTTTTAGACTATAACCCTCTAAAAACTCTACAAAAAAAAAAATATATGCAATCATTAAGATGTAAAAGAATGACTATAAGTGACATAAGATAAGAGATGACTATCACCTTTTTAAAAGGTTACAACACATTCTAATAAAAAAATTCATAAATGAACATAAAAAGACGAACCTTAGTCCCTGCCCTTGTGGCATGCCAAAACCCCAAAACAGACAAACCCTAACTCCATATAATGGCTTGTAGCATGCTAATTCAAGGTTGTCTAAAATAATTTTAATAATTCAAATAACATGCAATAAGGACTGCCAAGAGATCTCTTTATTTCCTAAAGAAAGTAAGAAATAATGTAGCCTATACAAAATACCCTGGTTCTATTCCAGAAAAGAATAACCTCAACAAGCTGGAAAAAAATTGGTCACTGACTCAACAAGATTCATCATCCAACCCTCATCAAACTTGGTTACTGACATAGCGTGCCTAACATTTCAAAGGTAGATTCAATAGACAAAATCATTTTTCCATTTTTTTTTAAATTTTATTATCTACATCTGAGTTTTCTTGGCACTTATGAAAGCACAAGAATATCTCTCCTCAACCAATTGATTAGCTAAGTAACTGTATAGCTCCGTTACCTCCCCCAAAAAAAGAATTACAACATGCTTACAAAGACCGTTCACGTTTTCCCTTAGGTTTTACCCTTTTTCCGTCTGGCTCCTCGTCCCGAGCTCTGTTCGAGCATAATAGTGAATAAAAATGGATGCAGCTGCATTGTATAATATGGTATAGTGCATAAATTGAAATCAGAGTGTACTATATTTACCGTTTTCAAGCATATGGCAATTTTAGATAGCTTCTCTTGACTCGACTGAAATAGAAAACACTCAGTTAGAACATTGTTATTGTGAACTCATTGAAGTATCCAAGTTCACCTGCAAAATTATGGGTAGGCACAATTAAATCATTGAAAAAATTCAGACACCATAAGCACAATTGTAATAAAGGTTTTACATAATGTCTATAAATATTTTTTTTACATAATATCGATAAATGTTGTAGATGGAAATGGATAGGAAAATCATTGTGTACTTAGTCACATAATGCAAATTAGTTTTCTCACCTTATTCGTCTATTTAACTCAGATCTGATTTGGTTGGCTTGGAAGATTAGAATACAAACTCACGCAGATTCTTGTTAAAAGTGTAATGGTGCAAAGAAATCGGAAAAATATATTAGGTCGACATATTCAAACAGTATTCTATTAATAAATCACTCGATCTTTTGTAGTTACAGAATCCAAATCTGCATGTCCTTCATGCAGATAGAACCATTATAAGGAGAGTGGAGTGTCAAACCTAAAACCTAGGCCAATTACTATAACTCCTCCCGATCTATCACATCAGGACTTGTTGTGTGCCAAGAGATGTACCAAAGCTGCAACGTTATCCTTTGAGAAGACAGTTGCGAAATCTCCTTTGGGCCAGATCCATCAAATATATCATAGCCCAGATATATAAAAGAAAGTATTTGCCTCCTCTGCCTGATCATAAAATAGGACCAGAGAGACCTCATGTTGAGAGGGCCAAGAAGGGGGATAAAGGAGGCGATGAGAGCGGCTAATGGAGAGGGAGGGAAGGGCAATGAAGCAACACTTGCCGCCATTGTTGGGCTGGGGGCAGCTGCCTTCATCTCTATTGTCGTTGCTCTCTCATCAGTATCATAACAACGACCAAGAGAGCCAAGAGATAACCCAAGATATTTAAGGATAAAAGAAACCCTAATCTGCCAAATGTTCCCAGTAGAAAAGTGCCACGGTTTTGGGTTATAATTACCGTATAAGTTTTCACCGGCTTGCAACTACGTATAGCTAGCAAAATTATTTCTACCAGGTCGCTGGAAATCTGGTTCCAAGAGATGCCTTGCATCAGTAAAATGTGCAATCATGTCATATACGTAGCTTGTTTTGTTACTCTTCGGGAATGGCACAGGTGGTTGTATAATAAAGATACAGAGTTACAACAAATGAGGTCAATAAACCAGTAGATTGTAAATTTCTCAAGCATATATGGCATGGCATGGCTACCTCTTCAAAATCGGAAAGGTTATCCCATGTCAACGGTGGAAAACGAAGGGCATTCAGTTTGTAGATATCGGAGCAGTTATTTTTGTGCGATCTTATCATAATAAATCTTAATGATGAAGACATCGCCAAATTACAAGCCTGGGCACTGCACCAAAAATGGGAAGATTCTGTTTGATACCAGTCCATAGATAAGAAGAATATGTGGTGGATCGATCAAACGAGGAAATGAAAACTTAACTTGTATTTTTCTTGTCCATTGATTTTTCACAATAATTTTTTATTATTTTCTGTATTAGTAGATTTGTCAATTGATTTTTCACAATAATTTTTTATTATTTTATGTATCAGTAGATTTGTAAATTGATTTTTCACTATAATTTTTTATTATTTTTTGTATTAGTAGATTTGAGTGATTATTTTTTTTTCTGTACTAGTAGATTTGAGTGTTTATTTCTGTATAATTTGAGTGATATAGAGGTTTTTATTTTCAGCATGTTGAATCTATTTTTACATTCAAAAATGAATTTTAAACTAAGAAATTAGTGATTTCATACAGATTTATATAAGTGATACAATGTCTTTATTTTCTTCTTTCATTTAAATTTGGTTTTGATGTACAAATTTAATGGAAGAAAGATAGAAAACGAATTTGATGAGTTCATGGGAGGAAAATCAGGAACCCATTAAATAACCAATCGTATCATAAGAAAGAGAGAGGGAGTTACTCATGGTAAGAGACAGAGCTAAAAGATAAGGAAAACGAGCATGAGTTTTAATCTACATCCTCATAACATGATCAATGCTCTGATCAACAAAGGTGTCAACAAACGGTTATGCAGTAGCAAAAAATAGGAATCCGAATCTTCCATAAAATCGTGGATAGAAATTGCTCATGGGATATTCGAATTAGCTAAGTTAGGAGGAAAATCAAGTGTAATTACTCGTTGAGAGAAATCATAGCATAGTTAGTTGCATTTGAAATTGTATAAATAATTAATAATGAAGACAATCAAAGGAGGAATTTTGCGAGTCAGCACGCAGATTTTTCTTGCATAACATATTATTAAGGTTTTTTTATACTACAGATTAGAATATTGAAGAAAATTTGGTATTTTTATACAAAGATCTTTTATTATATCTATCTCTCCCTTGAAAATCCAATTTTCTTTTTCTGAATTAGAGTTTATTGTTGTCAGCAAATTTTAGTTTAATCTTAAAAAAAAAAATTGTTATCTTTTATATTGAATTAAATAAAAAATTATTAACATTTGCATTATTTTTTAATGTTATTCAATCTTCTTTGTTTCAATAATTATAAATCCCTATGATATTTTTCTTCTTATATCAAGTTTAATACATGTTGTTTTTATGAATGATTATTTTTATGATTTCATCAAAATAACTATAAATCCTATGATATTTTGCTTCTTATATCAAGTTTAATACATTTTGTTTTTATGAATCATCTAACTCCACAATCTCAGAGATATGATAAAACAGTAAGCATTATTTCTTGCATTTTCTCATTTATCTTTTATTTATTTTTTAGGTTAATTGATCTAGATTTGTTTAACAACCGTTCAATTCTTTATAGGTTGTTGATAAATTGATGGAATTAGATAACATGTTTATATAAGCTTTTGTCTTACAATTTTGATGTGTTCAAAAGTTTCTAGATCATCTATGGTTATTATTAAAGTGTAGATGCTATTGGTCTCTATCTATTTTTAAAAAAGTTATTAGTGTATCTTAATTATTTTTAAAGTTAAGAATTCTTAACTTTGAGAAACCATCTTATTCATCTACACATGTTAGCTCCACTCTCGTTTATGAGATAGAATTAGTACTTTAATATTGTTTTCTTTTAAGGATAACTTTAAATAAGATTCAATCCCAAAGTAATAAAAGTCTCTTTTCAAAGAGCAAGCTTGTTGAATGAAAAATTGAGCCCATTGAATGGTTGAAAACTACCATCCCAAACGAAAACTAGTCTAATTGGGGCTTTTGATCAGGTAGTTGTCCCATGTTGCAAGAAGGTATTTATCACAAAAAATATACGGTGCAAAACATCTCATGCAGTCTTTTTTCCTTGTCCATAGGCAATCTAGTGGATAATTAAGCATGGTCACATAGAGGATAAAATGATAATGGATGCACATGGAAAAGTAGTTGCATCCTTCGAGTCTTCGATAATCACTTAGTATTATCAATTAACTGAGAGAGAGTTAACATTGGATGTTGATCTAGTAAAGGAATTCTCTCACAAACCCACGGACCTCATGAAAAGTTGGTGGGCATTGAATAAAAAATGTAATACCAGGATTTCAAAAGATTACCCTACCAATTTTCTCAAACTTCCATACCAATACATGGTGGCCATGATATGCATAATTTACAAAGATCCGGATGCAAAAAAGTTTAAAGTATCATTGGGGTCTCTCATCCATTGTGTCACCACTTCCAGATCCTCCTTCAATTGGGATGATATTTTGTCTTCAACATTGGCACAAGCCATTTCAGATACAAAGCATATGGCCCTGGGAAATATCCCACTTTTCACATGGCCTCATATCTACTGGCCTCATATCTACTAGATATGATGTGCATGGTTCCTACATATTGAAATATGGATTGGGCATGGAAACCAACCAACCTTCCCATCTATGTCTATTGCAAGATTATTTGGGAGCATAAGTATCATACAAAGTATCAATAGATTTGTGACAAGTTATTGATTCCCCAATTTCGATTATTATTCTTCTCACCCATGCCCTAGATGTGAGATAAATCTTAGGCCATTGTAGTCATATTCAAGGATTGATACTTACCCAAATGTGGCACATATATTAGAGTCCATGAGGCCATGAAATTCCCTCACCTACTTCCTAAATTTGTCCTTGACATATCGGTATTAGAGGAGATAGCCTACCACACTATGATACATGGGTTAGGTTCGGCTTGGTATTAGAGGAGATAGCCTGCCACACTGTGATACATGGGTTAGGTGCGGCTTTGAATAGGGACAATAAAATGATCTGGCTTCCTTTTCCACTCTAGGTTTTTTCCTACTCTTTCAAGGATATTAAGGAATCCTAGGATGAGGTGGACACCGCATCCTCTTTGCACTTCGATGAGGAAAGGTTCTACCATTAGGACCCTCATAAAGTTGTTAGCGGACATTGTCAAAAATACATGTACGAGTGGAGTTATGAATCTGAAGCTCGTAGGATGTAGAATTCCACCTAAGGGAGAGAAATTACGATGATGTAATTTTCATAAGAGGAAGTAGCTCCCAACATAGTGGCAGGACACAAGATATGAACATAGAGCTAAATTTGCAGAGGAGGGAAGAAAAAAGAAGTTAGAGGAAGAAAACAAATTAAAGGATTAGATCTAAAGGAAGAAGAAATAATACGAAGCATAAGTAGTAGAGGAAACATAAACAAAAGAGGTAGAAAAAGAGGTGACAACAACAACATCAGTAGTAGAATAACGAAAGAAGAAAGAAGAAGAGGTAGCGGCAATAGAGGTAGAGTGAAGAGAAATAATCAAAAGTTGTAGTTGAACGAGAATCACAAAATAGGAGAGAATAATAAGAGATGAAGAGGAAATGGGAAGAGGAACAATGCTTAGGGGTGAGTGCAAGCTAATGATGGTCTCTCATGATGGGTTAGTGGTAATGCAAACCTGGAAAATCAACAAAACAACAATATTTTAACCTGGAGGGATTATTCAAGGTACTTTTACAATGAATTTGAATATGGTGTAAGAATATGAAACATAATAAATTGAATTATCTTTCCGAATATACAACTTTTATTCATAGAAATTGTTAATAACTATGTCAAATTTGATTTTTTCTAATAGTAGTATCTTATTTTTCCAACAAAATATATGGTATATGTTTTTGTTCATGCAGGTTTTGAGTACCTTAATGATGGAATTTCATTCCAAAAACTTGTATACTTGTAGAGAACTGGTTGTTCTTGTGTGGTGTATTTTTTTGGAAATTTACAATGTTAATTTAATATTTTTTTTAAATGATCAAAATCAACATATCCCTCAAACTACAACATCTTTTGTTAGTGGAGACTAAAAGGGTCTTAACATGATCAAAACAATATATATTTTTAGATCGTAGATATCGGTCTCCTCTAGTGCCACATATAACTCATTTGAGAAATGGTTAAGCCAACAAACAATTATAGAAGAAATAAGAGAGGTATGTATTATAGGATTTTGATATATGTGAAGACAAAAATAGACAAAAATAGTAAACAATATTAATTTTAAAAAAAATTATATAATTGGAATCTGCATAGCTGACTATATCTATGTTTATAGTTTCGTCAACAATTGAATTTTTTATCCTATAGAAAAATAACATCAAAGACAAAGATATAGATAGGTATTCACAAAAATTGAGTTTTTTTATCAATTTGCAGACCAAACAACTAGCTTTGTCATCCTGAACCTAAATTTGAGGCAACCAAGTCAGCATACATGTTGTCAATCCTGCCCCAAAAAAAATTGAATTCAAAAGAACATGTACATGCTCTATGAACGTGCACGTGTTCCTATTAGTGCACATGTTGTAGGAACGCACATGCGTTAAGAAGAGTGTGCACATGCTCTTATAAGTTGTTTGTTCTCTCTCTCTCTCTCTCTCTCTCCTACATCTACCCCCCTGTATTTATCCCTCTCACTCTCCCTCTCTACCCCCCTGTTTGTCTCCCTCTCTCTCCCTTTCACACTCCTATATGTTAGAATGTGATCATTTGACCATACACAATATCACTATTGTCACCCAAACATAGGCCGAAGCCACCCCCGAGCACCTTGACCTTCATGGAGAGAAGAATCTTGGTAGCAAATCAATAGCCAAGCAAGGCTAATGCACCAAGAAAGAAGTAACCAAAGCTGATCAGAGAGTCCAATCCATAAAGATAGAATCTATAGACTTTAGAAATGGTGGCAACACGTTCTCCAGGACTTGCACACAAGATTTCCCAACTGCAGTGCGCACAAGTGTCTCTCTGCGATTATGAGAGTTGTGTGTAAAGTGAAGATTGGCGCCATGTATTTATACTAGTTATGGCAGACTACCTAGGCCAACTTCTCATTCTGGGTACTAATTAATTCATATTAATTATCTCTCTTAGCCGACATCTCTTCTAGGGTTACATTCACTTATTTTATTGCTTCCAGAATATTCTAATATTGTCAAAGGTCACATTGGAGGTTGATACCTCCCGAAGCTACCATAAAATCAACACTATGTCCTAGCTAGGGAGGTATAATTGATAATGGTGTTGAGCACAAACAGACCATTCAATGAGTAGAATCATTATAGCCACACAGGCTAATTAAATCACGAGCACCGTCATTATTATCCAACTGGATAATCTCCATGACAACTGGTACAATGTCAACTGATAGAACACAACTGTGTTTATCCATAGTAGTATACAAATACTCAATTCGTGACACATAGTCACAAACAGTGGAACATATCCACCACAGTAGCATACCTCTACTATCTGGAGACATACAGTCTCCATAGTAATCATATCAACTAATATCAACATGCACATAAACAATGTTATCATATAAATTGAGTCATCTGGGCCATTCTTCCACTCACATCTGTGAGATCTGGAAAAGCATCTGCCCTCAGAGTAGAACATCAATGATGGGCTATATGGACTATTCTTTTCAAGCAAGGAAGAACAACTGTATCGATTTCTGAGCCTGGCTCATTCCCTATCCGGGCCATTACTCCGGCACTAAACAAAGTGCACCCTGAAGAGAATGAATCTGCCTTAGGGAATGCATGTCCCTGATTGTTGAACCTGGACCATTCACCTATATGGGCCATTCCTTCGGCACTAAACAAAGTGTAATCTGGAGAGAATGAATCTGCCCTAGGGAATGACTGTCTGAACCATTTCCTAAGGAAATGATTGTCCTGCACCAACCTCCAAAATGGACCATTCTTTGAAACTGCTCACAACTATGAGCTTCGAAAGAATGATTGTCCGGTGAGGAGGACCAGTCTTCTTGACCACTACTGAGAGTGACCGTCAAGAAGAGAGACTGTCCTAGACCATTTCCCAAGTTAACCACAAGGGAAATCTCTTTCTTTGGTATATCAACAATCCATCGAACCACTTTCATTACAAAAATGATCGTTCGATCTCGACCATTTTCCGAACTAGAAAATGCTTGTCCGTCAAAAATATCAATTACTTTCCGAACTGGAAAGGAACTGCCCAAGTTGGACCATTTTTCGAACTTGAAAATGACTGTCCTCAAATAAATTATATGTTAGTGATCCCTCCCAACTTAGAGAGTTTCTTCCTTTCAACTAAGGGAGTTATTTCCACAATCCCCAATTTTTCTCGAAAATATGAAAACTTTATTCTGGACAGAGGCTTTGTCAGGATATCTATTGTATGCTCATCTGTGGGGATATACTGGAGCTTTACTTCTCCTTCCTGGACTTTATCTCGAATAAAGTAGTATTTGATATCAATGTGTTTCGACCATTCATGAAACAATGGGTGTTCTGATAGCCTTATACAACTCTGATTGTCACAATGTATTATGGTTGAATATGGAACCTGATCAAATAATCCAGAAATCAACTTTCTCATCCATATTGCTTCTGTACATGCCTCACATGTTGCGATATATTCTGCTTCTACTGTGATGAGTGCTACAGAATTTTGTTTCCTACTTCCCCAAGATATCATAGCGGAGCCCAAGCTGAAACACATCCTTGAAGTACTCTTTATGTCTTCTGCACTTCCTGCCCAATCTGAATTTGTGAATCCATGAACTTGTATTTCATTGGATGTTGTATATCTTAAACCATAGTTTAGTGTCCCACGGATATACCTTAGAACATGCTTTGTAGTTATCCAATGCTCATGTCTAGGTTCCACCTGGAACTGGCTTAGTGTGTTCACGGCAAAGCAAATGTCTGGTTGAGTATTTACCAAATACATCAATGATCCAAGCAATTGTCGATATAGTGATGGATCTACTAGATCAGAATCTGAATCTCTTACTTTTCTTATATCTGTGGTCATAGGAGTGTCCATGGATTTGCAATCCATAATTCCAAACTTCTGAATAATCTTTATTGCATACTTTCCTTGTCCAAGGAATACTTCACCACACTTTTGCCATACTTCTAGTCCCAAGTAATAATGCATGAGACCAAGATCTTTCATATCAAACTCAAAAGCTAGTTCCTTTTTGTGATGAATGATGAGAGACTCTTCACATGTTAGGAATAGATCGTCGACATATAGAAATAGAATCATAGGAGCATTGTTCACAACTTTGTAGTAAAGATTTGGATCTACGTGACTTTTGGAGAAACCAAGTCTCATTAGGTAGTTTTCTATTCTGGCGTACCAAGCTCTTGGAGCTTGCTTGAATCCATATAAGGCTTTCTTTAGTATGAAAACATGAGTGTCTTTGGAATGTACTTCAAACCCTTGAGGTTGTTCAATGTATAATTCTTATTCGATTGCTCCATTGAGGAATGTTGTCTTTACATCCATCTGATGTAAACTCCATCCCATGGAAGAGACAAGAGACATGATAGCTCTAATGGAAGTATATCTGGAAACCGGAGCAAATGTTTCATCATAGTCTTCTCCCTCCTTCTGGGAGAACCCTCCGGCTACGAACCTTTCTTTATATTTGTCCACTCTTTCGTATGTTGCATGTTTGACCTTATATACCCATTTTGATGTTACTACTGATTTTTCTTTAGGTCTAGGCACAATTTCCCATACATCATTTTTCATGATGGACGAGTGTTCTTCTGTCATGGCTTCTTTCCATTGTTTCTTCTGAACTACCTCTTCAAATGTGGTAGTTTCTTCATCTAGAAGCTTTTTCATACATGTTGCATAGCTGGAGAATTGTTTGGGCTTCTTACTTTTTCTGAAGATCCCACTTGGGGCCTTGAGTTTTTCTTCTTCTTGTAGGGTAGCTTCAAGCCAAGCTAGTCGTTCTTGGTCTTGGGTACAGTGTTTGAATCAATGGTCTCACATGGTTGCATCGGATGATCAAGTTGTTCTTTTTCTTCATTTTGATTTTCTGGAAGACATGTGCCTTCTTCAAGAGGCTCTTCATACTCTTCTTCTTCTATAGTTTCTTCTATGGATTTCTTGAAATCCATCTTTTCATTGAAGGTCACGTCTCTGGTGATTTCAATCTTATGTTGTTCCGGGATATAGATTCTATAGGCTTTGGATGATTCACTATATCCCACGAATATTCCCTTCTTTCCTAAGGGTTCTAATTTATTCCTTTTGTCCTTGGGAATGTGAAAGTAAACAGGGCATCCAAAGATTCTTAAGTTTTCCACATTAGGTTTCTTTCCTGAGAAGGCTTCTTATGGAGTCATATCCTTCAATATGCGGTGAGGACTTATGTTTTGAACATATATTGTTGTCATGGATGCTTCTCCCAATAAAAACATAGATAAACCTTGATCGTTTAGTAATGCCTTCACAGTTTATTTTATCGATCTGTTCTTCCTTTCTGATACACCATTTTGTTGAGGATTATGAGGAAGAGTCATCTCCCTCCTAATCCCTGTCGATTTGCAAAAGGAAACAAATTCCTTTGATGTGTATTCTCCTCCATTATCTGTTCTCAGGGTCTTGATTTTCTTGTTTGTGAGGGTCTCTATCTCTGCTTTGAATTCTTGAAACTTGTTGAATACTTCGTCCTTTGTCTTCAAGAGATATAACCAAGTCTTTCTTGAGTAATCATCTATGAAGATTATGTAGTAAAGAGAACCTCCTAGATATTTGAATGGCATCGGACCTTAAACATCTGAATTTATTAGATCGAGAATCTCCTTAGATCTATTGTTGTTGCTTGGGAATGGTTTCTTGATATTCTTTCCAAGAGCACATCCTTTGCAAATTCCTTCATGTGTCATTCCTTCAACCATCTTTTTGAGAAAAGGTAATGCTTGATAGTTAATATGAGCGTACCTTCTGTGACAAAGTTAATTGGGATTGACTTCATCATGTACAAGAGCTTCATCATTTTGTTCTAGTAGTCTATATAGATTTCCTTCATGGGTTCCAATAACCCTAGCATTCTCTATGCTCGAGTCTTTATCCCAAGACGACACTTTTCCATCTGCAAAAGCTATTATGTTTCCTTTGTCTTCTAGGAAAGATATGGATACAAGATTATTTTCTAAACTAGGTACATATAAGACATTGCTCAAATGAACATTGTTACATTTTTTCAACTTGATGGAGGCTTGTCCAATTCCTTCGACTGGGTAAGTAATTTTGTCTCCAAGATCTACCTTGTGCGATGTATTATTTTCATTTATATTGGAGAGTATGGCTTGATCCCCCATCATATGCCTAGAAGATCCACTGTCAATTATCCACATGTCATATTTAATCGTTCATGTGAGTGTTGAGTAGTATAGATGACTAGTCTTTTCATTCATGACTTCGGTTGACTGGTGACTGGTCACGCTTTCATCCAAAATTTCAACTTTGATGGTTATTCCTTCTGAGAGTGCCAATAGGTGCATTGGACTAAGGTGCACTTGAATACCTTCTTCTTGAGTTAGATGTTCCATCATAAGGTGTTGGATCAGGGTTTTAGGGTTTTTGCAGCTGCACCTGCTAGTAACCCTAGTGTCAGTGCTTCAGTAACTTCTCATGCTAGAAAACCCTAGTGGAAGTTCTTCATCAAGCTTAGTATCCTTTTGTCTATGTTTCCTTCCAGTTGTTAAACTGAATAAAGGAGGTGTGGGCCCATAACCTATTAGAATGTGCTCGTTTAGCCATACACAATATCACTATAGTCACCCAACCATAGGCCGAAGCGACCCCTGAGCACCTTGACCTTTACGGAGAGAAGAATCCTGGTAGCAAATCAATAGCCAAGCAATGATAATGCACCAAGCAAGAAGTAACCAAAGCTAATCAGAGAGTCCAACCTAGAAAGATAGAAACTATAGACTTCAGAACTGGCAGCAACAAATTCTCCAAGACTTACACATAAGACTGCCCAACTGCAGTGTGCACAAGTGTATCTCTACGATTTTGAGAGTTGTGTGTAAAGTGAATACTGGTGCCCTGTATTTATACTAGTTCTGGTAGACTGCCTAGGCTGACTTCTCATTCTGAGTACTAATTAATTTATATTAATTATCTCTCTTAGCTGACATCTCTTCTAGGGTTACATTCACTTCTTTTCTTGCTTCCGAAATATTGTAATCTTGTCAAAGGTCACAATGGAGGTTGATACCTTTCGAAGCTACCATAATATCAACACTATACATGGTAAGACCTAGACATGGAAATACCTATACCTAGATCTTTCTTTGACGTGCCTCAGACTAACACCCACGCCCTCTCTATGTCCCCCTCTTCTACTCTCTCTATAACATCCCCAACCCTCCAGAGACTGGGTAATGCCACTACTGCAGAATATACAATTTTATATATATATATATATATATATATATATATATATATATATATATATATATATATATATATATATATAACATGCATTTTAATGAATGAAAACACTTAACACAGAGTAATCACAAAATTACTGCTACCATATACAATCAATGAAACTAACATTAATTCATATACACCATGTAAGACATGATAAACATTCAAGCATCACAAAACATGCATAAAATACATAATTAATCACATAAATGATACTTATCTTTTAGTTGGAGTGAATCCACCAATTGCATGCAGACCTTCCACGAACCTCCCATCCTTAGACCTCGCTGCTCATCACTCTCAACAGTAGGTCACCCCTGAGTTGGGACTAAACTCCATCGGGCAAGTAAATTCTAGGCTTGGAAAGGACAACAAGGAAGTTGCACAAAGAAACAAGAAATATCTTTTATCCCAGGAGCCACTTATGCTCACAACACACATACCCTCATTCCCCACACACCTGCTCCACTCCAGGAGAGTACACCTTCACTACTATAATTCCATCAGCCATTACACCTCCCTTACCTTGGGCTTCAACAACAGGCTGGACCAAAAGTCTCAGAATAATATGGCTTCTACGAGACTCCCTTCCAGGAGAACTCACTTCCTAGCAGACTCTCTCACCTAGAAGAGATGCTCATAGGTATGATAACCAGTCTTCGACTCGGCTACAGCTAGGTATGGTTGACAACAATAACAACAACAAGAGTTAATGACAACAGGGAAAAAATGGGTATGGACACTTGAAAAGGAAACAACCTAATGTTAAATCCCAACACAGCTCAGGCGACTACAATTGCATTGGGATTCACAAGAAACATCACAGGGCGGGCATCCCCATTTCTGGTTTCAGAGATGCGTGAGGGTATGCCGTAGGTCAATACAATTCAGGAAAAATAGGAGGCAATGACCCAAAACGGTTCAGGTACAGACTCGGCTCCGCAAGTGAGGGTAGACTAGCTTCACAGAAAAATACACAGGTTAGATTTTTGGTTCTGGCTTTCAGAATGCGTGATTATGCCAAGGGAGATCACAGAGGCAAAATGAGTTCACGTGCAGGATGCGATAATGGAAGAACGACTCAGGAGAATGATGACAGAATGACTCCTGAACCCCCCAACATGAGTTGATGCTTCAACTTTAGCTGCATGAGCCTAGGTCGACACTTGTCTTCCTGGAGTTGCATGTGCTCCATTAATCCCACGTCCCATTTTCTAGGAACTTAGGATAACAAACATATACTGTTCACTTTAGTCTTCAAGAAATAATATTAAAATATTATTCCTCTAGAGGTAATCCCCCTAGCTTATCCCCTAGGCCCAATACTTAGCCCCCCTTCCTTACCCTACCTAGTGAAGCTTAGTCCCCCATAACTCTTCTTCGTGGAGGGTCTACATGCAACTGTGTTTATATTTTTATTAATGTTCTACATAATTACATATACAAAAACCAGGCTCATTGGCCTTAGTATCTGACTCACCAGCCTAATAACACATAAGTCTTTCAGCTTACAACCACTTAGCTCACCAACCTATAAGCAAAATTACAATTCAGAAGGGGCTCGGGCTTGGGGTATTACAATCCCCTCCCCTTATTTTTTCATTGTCCTCAATGCATCTTATTTACAAAACAAAAGAAAGATTCCCAAAATCTTCAAAAATATGAGGGTAATCTACCCGCATAGCATCTTCATCCTCCCATGTTGCATCCTCAGGACGATACCAAGTCCACTGGACTTTTACAAGTCCTATAGCTCGATTTCAGAGCTTCTTACTTTTCCATTCGAGTGTATGCACTGGATGCACCTGCAAGACACCTTCTTGTTCCACCTGAATCACATTCCAATCGATTACATGATTAACATCAGGTATATATTTCTTAAGAAATGAAATATGAAACACATTATGTACAGTCATGGATGCAGGAAATGTAAGCATATATGCAACTAGTCCAATCCTTTCTAGGATTTCAAATGGCCCACAAAATCTAGCTACCAACTTGGAATAGTTTCCCAGCTTCAGGGAACTTTTGTTAGCTTTTACTTTCAGAAAAACATGATCACCCACTTTGAACTCCCTATGGATCCTTTTCTTATCAGCATAACTCTTCTTCCTATCTTGGGCAGCTTTCCAATTCCACTTAATCTTTAGCATTTGTTCTTCCATTTCCTTAAGCAACTCTAGCCCAACTACTACTCTATCAGTTGGATTATCCCAGCTTACTGGAGTATTGCACTTTCTGCGATAAAGTGCTTCAAATGGGCTCATCCTCAATGATGCTTGATACCCATTGTTGTAGGCAAATTATACCAAGTGTAGGTAGTCTTCCCATTTAGATGGTTTTTCCATCACATACATCCTTAACATGTCCTCTATCACTTGGTTCACCCTCTCTGTCTTCCCATCGGACTCAGGATGATAAGCAGTGATGAAGTTTAGATTTGTTCTGAACCCTTTGAATAACCCTTTCCATAATTTTGAGGTGAATTTTGGGTCCCTGTCAGACACAATTGTCTTTGGAATACCGTGCAATCGTGTTATTTCCCTTAAAAAGATATCAGTAACATTATCTTCCTTGTGAGTATTCTTTAGTGGAATAAAATGGGTAGCTTTCATAAGCTTGTCCACCACCACCATGATGGAATCATGCTGCTTGTCGGTTCTGAGCAATCCTGTGATGAAATCCATTGTCACTACCTCCCACTTCCACTGAGGGATGGGTAAAGGCTGTAGCAACTCTGTTGGGTGCCTATGCTCATCTTTAACCTTTTGACACTCCATACATCTCATGATATATTCTTCAATTTCCTTATTCATACCTGGCCAAAAGTAATGGCTCTTGACTACTGCCACAATTTTCTGATATCCAGGGTGCCCTGCATAAGGCACATTATGCATTTCATTCAAAATCATAATTTTCAATTCCTGAACAATAGGTACATAAATTTTGTTCTTTTACAAAAGTGTTCCATCCACTCCCAACTTATAATCTTCCACTTTCTGTAGCATCTTACCATGTTGTATCTTTGCTACCAACTCCATGTACTGCAAATCTGCATTTGCAGCTTCCAAAATTCTTCCTTTAATATCAGTTCAGTATATGCTAATGGCCAAAGCATGCAATTCATGCACTCTCTTACTGAGTGCATCAACCACTTTGTTCTCCTTTCCTTTGATATGCTTGATATCAAAGTCATACTCACAAAGAAACTCCAACCACATACTTTTATTAGCATTCAAAGTTGGATGATCAAACAAATACTTCAGACCGTTATGGTCTATCCTCAGTTTGAACCTCCTTCCCATTAAGTAATGCCTCCATTTATTTAGAGTGTGTACAATGGCTGCCAAATCCAAATCATGAGTTGTATAGTTTCTTTCGTGCTCTTTCAACTTTCTGGATTCATAACAAATTACGAATCCATTCTGATTGAGGACTCCTCCTAGTCCTTCTTTGCATGCATATGTACACACTACAAAGTATTCATTCGGATCTACAATCCTCAGGATTGGAACACTGGTTAACAACTTCTTCAATCGTTGGAATCTCTTTTCATATTCTCCATACCACTGAAACTTCTTCTCCTTCCTTTGCAAGGAAGTGATAGGGTGATTTGTCTTGGAGAACCCTGCCATAAGCCTTCTATAATAGCCAG
>ML790986.1:429410-448174 GCA_009831015.1 Picea engelmannii
CCTCACACTCTATTTCCTCTCTCTATAACCCCTCTTTGTCTTCCTCTCTCTCCCCCTCACATTATCTTTCTTCCTCTCTCTCCACCCCCTCTATGTCTTCCTCTCGCTAACTCACACACTCTCTCTCCACCCCCCTCTATGTATTCCTCTCTCTCCCTCTTAGACTCTCACACACTATATCAATTTTAGTACATCGCAAGGCATGAAATGACCTTGACCTAGACATGTCAAGACCTAGACCTAGACCTAGACATAGCAAGACCTGGACATGGAAAGGCATGGAAATACCTAGACCAAGACCTAGAGCATAGACCATGAACTAGACCATAAACCATAACCTAGACATATACGTAGTCCATGACATAGACCTAGAGTTAAACCTATACCATGACATATACCTAGAGCGTAACACCTTGTTTTCCTGAGTTTGTAAATATAACTATATTGGCCAAGGAACTATGGAAAACTCAAAGGTGTGAATGTTTGACTTGATGGACCTTTGTATAAAAGGTCAATGAATGTAAATTCTTTTATTTTAATAGAAAATGGATACATGTTGCATGACTGCTGGAAAAGGGATGTGATAAGAGAAACCACAAATGTTGTGAAAAGGTGGTGGAGGGGACCAGGAATGATTGCATTAACCTCCACCAAACCAGTACTTTGCTGGATTTAATTGCTCAGGATTAGAATAACCCTCTGACCCAGGAATGAATTACAGTTAGGCTGGTAGGTGGAAAGACCTCCTCAAGAGTTAAAGAGGGGATGGGGAAGACCGTACATCTGTAAGGCTTCCAGACTTGACCACGAACTGGGAATTTGAGCCATGGGAAATATTGTTGATCAAGGAAAGAAAGGAAGCATGGTGGGTAGGGGAAGACCTGCCAAGAGTGCAGAGACGAGAGTCGAAGCTCTCGAGTCCAGGGAAGGACAGAAAGAGGAAAGTGAGTTTTGATCGCAAAAAATAGAGACTGAGGCGGAAGAAGGAGAGTAACCTTCATCCCTATCTATTTCTATATTGGGAGAAGGAGAGTAACCTTCATCCCTATCTATTTCTATACTGGGATAAGGAGAGTAACCTTCTCCCCTAACTTCCATTGAGCTAGAAGAAAGAGATTGAATCTCAAAGCATCGTGGTCTAAGCTCGGGGGTGGCTAGTGGTAAATCCAATATGAGTGACTGAGCCTATGGTTGGGTGGAAACGAGCACCCCTTTCAGTAGTCACATCATGCCTTATGGTTCTGATAAGTGTTTTCATGACTTGTGATTTGAATTGGAAATAATGGATGCATGCGTGTATTTATATGTCTATAAATGGTTTCTGTATTGAAATGATTAAGTTATGAGTATGCTTTTGTTCCCTTGAGAACTTATCCTTCTACTTGATTTTCCATATGCCTCAGTTTAATCCCTCGAAGGTGTTTCTCCAGGGAATTACATCACAGTTATAGAGTTAGAGAAAGCCTCTTGGCACTGCTACCATTTCGGTAATCTCACGAGTTTACCTTGCCCTGTTTCAGAGATTAAAGTTCTGCGAGTTAGGGAGGCATTTCCTTCATACCAGTAGTCTATGATAATTTGAACTCGCACCCAAGTCCTTAACCAAAAACTTGGCTAAGAGTAGAGTTCATAGCCCAAGAGTCATCTGATGGTCCATGTGCCCTGGGTCTAGAAACCTGCGCTAAAAGGAGTTATCTCATGAAGGTTTCAGAACTTTGGGAGCTCGAAGCTCTGAGATGTCAAATTTCATGATAGTCAAAGTTACCTGAAATACTGGAGTAACAAGAGTCGTATATGAATAAGAACCTACCAACATAGATGAATGCGAGTTGTTTATCGGGAGGAGAAGTCATCCCTGTCGTCAGATCGACTCAAATACCCACTGGAGTTAACGAAGTAGACACCAACTACTTGATTAAATCAATGGTTGGGAGTCATTGTGGAGAGCGAAGGTGAAATTAGTGGACATGCTAGTTCATGGCCCGCAATCAACCAACGTCGTTTATCTCGTTGGGAATGGAATATCAATGACTAGAATTAGATCAGAGTCATGCGAGAACTTCCTATATTTTTGAGATTGGACCCTGCAATCACTGTGAAACGTCGATCTGTGAATGGATATCAATGGTGGGGAATCATTGCAGTGCACAAAGGTGAAATTAGTAGACGTGCTAGTTCGCGGCCCGTAATTCACCAACGTCATTGATCTCGTCGTGTTGGAATATCAATGACCACGATTGGATCAAGTTTGGTGAGTAATTTTCAAATTGCGCAGGTTGAGCTCTCTGATAAAGAGTGCACACATTGGGGGCTGGCAATCACTATGAACTGTCGATTGATGAACACATCGTTATTGGCCAAATCATGACCGTCAGACCTAGAAAATTTTCTAGGTGGATAGTTGTGAGTTCCTTTGGAAATACGCGGAGTGATTGGGTCCTTCTGTACCGTCAATCTGTGGGAGACACGTGTCGACATATATTTGACTCCGGGTGCTTTCACTCCGGGAGAAAGTGAGTGTGGATAGGTTGAAACTCTGGAAGCCCAAAGAGCCGAAGTGGTTTTCAGTCATCGATCTATGGGAGACACACGTCAACAGAGCGTCTTCAGGTGGAAGCACTCCAGGAGAAAGTGAGTGTGGAGAGGTTGAAACTCTCAAAGCATGAAGATCCAAAGTGGTTTGCAGTCGTCGATCTGTGGGAGATGTGCATCGAAAGATCGTCAACTTCGGGTGTAAGCACTCCAGAAGAAAGAGAGTGTGGGGAGGTTTTTTGGAGTTACTTCACACACACCTAGGATTTACTTTTCCTAAGGTTTTTCCTTGATTATTAGTCATAATTAGTCATTATCCAGTCTTCTATATTTTAGGGGAGAATATTCCACCTGGAGAATATTCTCTTTCAATTGACACTTCAGTTTGACTAGTTGAGTTGAGTTTAGATGTTGCATTGGTTTTTTCACCATGAAACATTGGGATCATAACCAACTAATGCGCACTTGCCTTGGTATCATCACCATACTGGCGCATTACCCTTGATTTTTTGAGTTAAATCCTCACTACTCTCTGTTCATTCAGTTAACTGAAGACAAGTTGACTAGTTAACTCAACTAGGTGGCAATTCACTTCCGTAACTGCCTAAGAGACTAGACTAGGTGGAAGTTCACTCTCGGAAATTCTAGTGTGGTTCCAGATCACTCTAGACCACCACTATGATGCATTGGTTCTCCTCCAGTGTGCACTCATTTATTTATATAGAGTATATCATGTGTAAATGATTCATTATTCACAACGGTTAATGAAAATTCTTTCATTCTTTCTCTCCTTCTTATTCTTTCTCCAATTATCTCTACAAATGTGTGTATTATTGTTTAGATAGATATATTATGTGTAGTTTCAACAAATTTACATGGTATCAAAGCTGACGGACTGCTAAGAAAAAGCTACACCAATTTTTTGTAGGTACAAAATATTGAAGACAACGGAAAGATGGATTTCCAAAAAGAATTCATTCTTACACCTTACAACTATTTTGCATGGAAGGATAAAATATCCATACATATATGAACCAAAGGGTTTTACAGGTTAACCTTGAATAAAGATACAGAACCAACATCATCCATATAAAAATCCAAGTACTTAAATCGCATGGATGAGGCACTCAGAAAAAATTGCAGTCTTATTTCTCTCGATCTCCTTTTTCATATATCTTCTTGTAAGAATCCCAATGAAGCCTGGACCACCTTGGAAGGGATCTTTGGAAAATAGGATGAGATGAGGGGACACATGCTGGAGGTGGATCTGCTCACATTGGATCTAAAAATCTTTGACAATATCCAAGATTTCATTACAAAATTCAAGGATTTACTGTCGCAACTCAAAGCTTGCGGGGTTGATAAATCGAAGAAGGAGAAACAAATCGTTCTTTCCATTCTCTCCAAGTTTGGTACCGAATTATTTTTATTCATATCCACATTCCATTCGGTCAGATTCGCCTCAGGAGCCACCTGGAAGATGCCTTCTCTTGAGGATTTTTTCGAAGCCCTGACACAAGAGCAAACCAAGCTCATCAACATGGGAAAAATCAAAGACCCAAAGGTGCATGCACTCAATGTGCAATATGGAAGACAAAAATATTAGAAATATAAAGATAAAGATAAACAAAAAGCTCATGCACATCCAAATAAGGAAGGGTACACAAAACCTTTCATCAATTCCTCCAGATCCAAAGGGGAAAAGGGGAGAAAAGGGAAGAAATTTGCATACTATCACAAAGGATTCCATTCGGAATCTGCATGCATGAAAAAACAATAGATCTAATGTCTCAAATACTTCAGCAAAACAGCCTTGGAGATCACATCGCCAAGGGTGCCAATAAGAAGAAGCCAGAAGATCTAAATTCCAAGAAAGGCAATTCTAGCCATGCCTTGATTGCCATCAACTCCTCTCTCGATGCTTGGATCGTAGATTCATGAGCATCACATCACATGGCTGCCTCAAAAGATATATATTATTATTTGGATGCATGCAAATGTCCTCATATTTTGATGGGGGACAACTCTTCTTTTGAAGTCACCGGTAAAGGAAGGATTGAACTCACCAACAAAAGCTTCACGAACGTGTTACATGTTCCCAAACTTTCTATCAACCTTCTCTTGATGTATCAGATGAAGAGTTTTGGCACCGGAAAGAAAGTAATATTCACACCAAATTTCATGTCCATCTACGACATGCAAACCAACTCCAAGGTTGCTACCAGTGAGGTAAATCATCATTCTAGATTGTATACATTTTCTGAATTCATTGAACCTAATTTTGCTTTGTTTCTTACTCATGCTGATGAAAGTAGTAGGATATGGAATGAAAGGTTTGGACATTTGAATTTCAGATACATGCAACAGCTTAGCAATAAAATATTGGTTGATGGTCTACCAGACATCCATTTCTCCAAGGGAGTGTGTGAGGGATGTGTTCTCAGGAAATACCCTCAAGAGAAATTCGACAAGGGAAAGTCCCAAAGAGCCTTTGAATCTTTAGATCTGATCCAAAGTGACCTTATGGATCCTTTTCCGCATCCATCGATCAGGAAAACGAGGTTTGTTCTAATTTTTTTTTATTATTTCTCACGTTTTACATGGATCTACTTTCTTAGGCAAAAACATGAGGTCGTTCAACACTTCAAATATTTCAAACCCTTGGTTGAGACACAGTCCGGAAATAAGATCAAGGTCCTCTGAACTGATAATGGAGGAGAGTATGTAAATCATTAGATCCATGATATTTTCCATGAGGCAGGGATCTAGTTGCAATACACAGTTCCCTATACTCCGCAACAAAACCGAGTTGCCGAGTGGTAAAATAGATCTCTAAAGGAGATGGCATCTTTCATGTTTCATGCAAAGTCTCTACCATAGCGACTATGGGCCGAAGCACTTAATTGTGAAACATACATCCAAAATAGATCTCCCCATAGATCTGTCAAGGATAAGACCCCCTATGAGGCTTGGAGCGGCCTCAAACCAGAACTGACCCACTTTTTCATTTTCAATTCACGTGCATGGGCCCATATTCCCTCTAAAAAGAGGAAGGCACTTGATCGACAAAGCACTGAGTGAATTTTTTTGGGGTACCCCGACAGTGTGAAGGGATATAGAATTATTGATCTTTCCTCAGACCGGCTCATCATTGAGCGAAATTTCCAATTCGAGGAAAGTATCTCGCATGCACCTCAACAACCGTATGCAGACACCTTCAATCTTCCACCTGCCCGAGATGATGAGAATGAACATGCTGACTCTTCAGATGAGAGTTCTAATTCAGAGGAATCATATGATTTAGATTTAGAGTCAATACAGTCAGATGCAGAGTCAGAGCATCCATATGCAGTTGCAGACCCAGAGAAGAGGCCCAAGTGGGTACATACTACTCTTCAAGATGCAGGGGATCTTGTTGGTGATCTACTGGACACTAGGAGGATTAGATCTAATTTCAAGGAGCCTCCTGCTGCACTCACTGCCACTGAACCATTTCCCTCCAGGAATTTTTTCTTGGTTCAATCTTTAGCTCCATAGTCTTATGGCGAGGCCGTTGGAAATCCCTCCTCGAGAACCAGACTTTGGATCTAGTTCCCCTTCCTTCTGGGAGGAAACTTATTATATGCAAATGGGTCTACAGGACCAAGAGCGTAGTGGATGGGCAAATTATCATATACAAATCCAGGATTATCGCTAAAGGATTTCAACAGGTTCATGGTATTGACTATGATGAGACCTTCTCTCTAGTAGTGAATATGGATTCCATACGATTGACACTTTCCATTGTGACAACCAAAGGATGGGAATTCCATCAGATGGACGTGAAGAATGCATTTCTTCATGACGATCTCTTTGAGGAGATCTATATGGAGAAGCCCCAAGGATTTATGTAGGACTAATATTTGGTCTTTCGACTAAATAAGTCCCTTTATGGCCTCAAGCAGGCTCTGAGGGCATGGTATGCTAAGATGGACTCCTACCTGTTTTCACAGAACTTTGTACATTGTAAATTAGACTCGAATGTCTACATGCTCAAGACGACTGATTCACTTCTAATTTTAGTAATGTATGTTGATGATTTGTTGATCACCAATTGCTCGACTTCAACGATTGTTGCATTCAAGAGGATTCTACATCAAAGGTTTTTTATGACGGACACGGGTCCGCTACACTTCTTCCTTGGACTCGAGATCAATCAGGATGCATTAGGCATTAAAATGTCTCAGGCCAAGTATGCACGAGATCTCCTTGAGATATTTCACATGATAGACTACAAGTCTACTTCAACTCCTTTCCTATCAGAAGTAAAACTTGAGGATGGCGGGGAGACTCCACTGGTTGATAACACACTGTATAAACAACTAGTGGGGAGCTTGTTGTATCTCACACACTCCATACCAGACCTCTCCTATGCAGTTAGCACAGTTTCCAGGTTCATGCAGGAGCTACATGATCTATATTGGAAGGTTGAAAAGCGTATCCTTCGATACGTACAGGGCACCATCACCTTTGGGATTCATTATGCAGCTGAATCTACATTAGATCTCATCAGGTTTACTAATTTTGACTGGGCTGGCGATAGCACTGATCGCAAGTCCACATATGATTACTCACTCAGTCTTGGTTCGAGGCCTATCTATTTTTTGAGAAAGAAGAAATTTGCCATTGCTCTATCTTCATCAAAGGAAGAGTACAGAGGGGTAGTTAACTTAACCATTCATGCTATGTGGCTAAAACATTTTCTCACTGAGTTGGGAATTTAGTTTCATCGATCGATCATCATCTAGTGTGACAACCAAAGAACTCCGAAGTTCTGCGAAGATCCAATTCAGAGACAAAGGATGAAGCACATCGAGATCCACATGCACTACATCTGAGACTTAGTACACGAGGGGATCATCGACTTACAGTTCTGTCCTTCAGCAGAACAGGCGACAAACATCTTCACCAAGACCTTCACTGAGCATAAGTTTCATTCCCTATGAAGTCATCTTGGAGTGAAGAACACAGTTGCCTAGAAACTATAGTTNCTTTTGTATTTGGGTACCTAACATGGCCTTGTTTTCGGGACCCATTCTTTATTTTCACCATAGTGATGTTTAGGGGGGGTGTTGGGGTTTTTCCTTGTTTATTAGTCATAATTTTTTATTATCCAATCTCCTATATTTTAGGGGAGAATATTCCACCTGGAGAATATTCTCTTTTAGTTGACACTTCAATTTGACTAGTTGAGTTGAGTTTAGATGTTGCATTGGTTTTGTCACCATGCAACATTGGGATCATCACCAAATAATGCGCACTTTCCTTTAGATCATCACCAGACTAGCGCATTACCCTTGATTTCCTGAGTTAACTCCTCACTAATCTCTGTTCAGTTAATTAACTGAAGACTTGTTGACTAGTTAACTCAACTAGGTGGCAGTTCACTCCCGAACTACCTGGGAGACTAGACTAGGTGACAGTTCACTCCCGTAACTATTGATGTGTGTCCATATCAATCTAGACCACCACTATGGAGCATTGGTTCTCCTCTAGTGTGCACTCATTGAGTTATACAGAGTGTATCATGTGTAAATTATTCATTATTCACAACAATTAATGAAAATTCTTTCATTCTTTCTCTCCTTCGTCTTCTTTCTCCAATTCTCTCTGCAAATGTGTGTATTATTGTTTATCTAGATATATTCTATGTAAGTTCAACACATTTACAAGGTTGACACTCCTGAAGCCCAAAGAGTCGAAGCAGATCTAAGTCGTCCAAGCTAAAGGGACATGTGTCATCAGATCCTACACTTTGGAGGAAAGTCACTCCGGGAAAAAGGGGATGTGTTGAACAATGACTCCTAAAGTCTAGAGAGCCAGAGTTCATCTGAGTTTTCCATCAGCTGAGGACATGTGTCAACAGATCTTCCATTTTGTAAGATAGCCACTTCGAAGGAAAAATAATTGGGGTGCTCAAAACTCCCGATTGTCGAAGTCCCGAATAAGATCATAACCATCGATCACAAGGGGCGCATGGCGCTCGACCTATAACTCTGGTTACAAATTAATTCAAAGGGAAAAGGTGTAGGAAGGTTTGAAACTCTCAAACTATGAAGTCCCAAAGTAAATAAGGGTCGTCAAAATCCCCGAGGACATGTGACATTGGATCGTGAACTTCAGAGGTTTGCTACTCTGGGAGATTTCGCGTGGTGGTCATCTTCGCGCTTGTTGTCTTGGCGTCTAGACATAAACAAGGTGATATGAAAGTATAAGGGGATGAAATAACCCAAATATATTGGGAGTGAATACCTACCTGCCCTGAGCTTGTTTCGAGACATGGAGATCGTGGCTGGGAAGCTCAGGAAGAGCATAATGGAATCGGGACCCCAAATGAGGGTATTGTTTTTCTTAAGAAGAAAGAAATTTTTTACGCCCCATCATGGGTGTGTTATAAATTGGTATGAGAGAAAGGTTACAACACTTGGTTTTCTTGGGCTCATGGACAAGTCACCTAAAAACCATATTTAGAGTACTTTTAAGAGTGACACCCTATCTTACCTCTTTCTTAAAGAGTCTGGTTAAACTTTTATGGAGGAAAAGAATGAAACTTTTTGTTGTGTGTGTCCATTTAATAAATTTGAACTGTGTATTTTTTAGAAACTAACAAATTGTTGGCTAACAATAATTATTTTGTTAGCACTCGAGTAGTTAGTAAATCATGGGAAAAACTTCAAGTCTAAAGGATGGTGACGTGCTATGAAGAGGGGCATGGCTCCCACAATAGAGACGAAGAATCTGACGAAAGGAAGGTGATGGAAACCCCTCCGGATATGGATGAAACTATAAGGAGCCTCAGGGCTGAATTACAGAGTTGCAAGGCCGACAATGAGATATTGATAAAGGAGAAATAAAAACAAACAAAAGTTAATGCAGTCTTGGTACAAATCTTATCCGACATACAGAGGAAGCTACAAAATGAACCTGCAGCCAACCACGTGGATCGACGACATGTGAAGAGAAGTCAAAGTCCACCTAAGATCCGAAAACATGGCCCCATAAGTGACCACACTAGGAGAAGTAACTCGAAAAATGCCTAACCTGGAGGCTGGGGACACTCATCGGGAAAGTCCTCTAGAAAGAGAGATGGCAACTCCAAGGTATCTTCTAGTAGAAAAACTATCTCACATTCTCAAGGGAAAGAAAAGAAGCGAAAGAATTCCAAAAGTCGTGATCCTGAAGAATTCAAGAAATCTAAACCATCCTCTTTCGATGGAGAGATTAAGAAAGGGGAAGAGGCTGAGGCTTTGCTACTTGGTTTAAAGAAATACTTCAGAGTCCATGACTACTCTGAAAACTTGAAGGCACGAATAGCCATCTTCAACCTGAATGGAAGGCTTCGATTTGGTGGGAAGACCTTAGGAATGTGAAAGGAGTCCATGAGAAGTACTTGTCATGGAAACAGTTTGATAAATACTTCAGGAAGAAGTATCTATTAGAGAAATACATGGATGGGAAGACTAAGGAGTTCTATGAACTCAGGTTGGGACAACTCATCATAGATGAATATATCAATAAATTCCTTGAGCTAATGAGGTATGTACCCTTCATAAAGGATGAAAAGGTAAAAGTGCAACGATTTATTAGTGGGTTACCTTAGACCTACCAGGACAGTATTGGTTTTAATTAACCAAAGACCTTCGAAGAGACCATCTAGAAGGAAAGGTGTTTTTATGAATAGTTCGAGAATAAGACATGACCTCACAAGGACTGGACGAAGAATAGTAGTTCAGGATTCAAGAAGAAGGGGTTTAAATCCTCAAGATTTAAGTACTATGGAAAGGGTTATAGGATGAACCTTTCTACTAGAAGTGTGTATCAACAAAATTTCCCCTCTCAGAGTGGAAATAAACCTTTTGAATTATTCCCAGGAAAGACTGATGACTCAATGAAAGAACCCTTAAAATGTTGGGTTTGTGGAGAAGAACATCGGTTGATGGATTTTCCACACAGAAAACATAATAGTAAGAGAGTATAAAATATCCAAGAAGCTACCATCATTAATGATATGGCTAGGAGAATGCCATGAATTTATGCAGCCTTGGACAATAATCAATCCGACCACCAAGCTTCAGTGGTGGAGATGGAAGGTATGATCGCCAACCATCTAGTTTCTATTTTAATTTACCCTGGTTCTAACTTGAGTTATGTGGCCCCTCAGACTGTTGATAAGTGTAAACTACAACCAGTTAGACATGTTAAGCCATGGTTGGTACAACTATCCACTAGGACCAAAAGAAAAGTAGTAGAGGCCATACCAACTTGTCAATTCATCATGGATGGATTTCCCACCCGAGCAACCCTTAACATACTTCCCCTGGGATCTTATGACTTGTTGATTGGTATGGACTGGTTGGATTCTTATAAAACTAAGTTGGATTGTTATCTTGAAACTTCGGAATGTGTAAATGAAGAAGGGAGAAATATAACCCTCCAAGGGATTCAGAAGCTTGTCTCAGTGAGACAAATATCAACCCTTCAAATGAAAAAGTATTGCAAAAAGGGGTGTCCTTTATATGCAATACAGGTGTTGGAATCTTTTGAGGATGAGAAACCAAACCTAGAGGACCACCCCATATTAAGAGAATATAAATACATGTTTCTAGAAGAGGTACCAGTTCTACCTCCGAGAAGAGACATTGAATTCTCAATAGAACTTGCACCAGGAGCAGTGCCAACATCTAGAACGCCCTATAGGATGAGTATGCCAGAACCGGTTGAGCTCAAGATACAGTTAAAGGAGATGATGGACAAAGGCTACATCCGACCCAGTGTATCTCTGTGGTGAGCACCCATCTTGTTTGTGAAAAAGAAAGATGGCACACTATGATTGTTCATAGATTATAGACAACTCAATAAGACAACCATAAAGAACAAGTACCCCTTACCGAGAATCGATGACTTGTTCGGCCAATTGGGAGGTGCTTCCATTTTCTCGAAGATTGACTTAAGGTCTGGATACCATCAAGTCTGAATTAAGGATGAAGACATCCACAAAACAACCTTCAGGACAAGGTATGGTCACTATGAATTTGCGGTGGTTCCATTTGGATTAACCATTGCCCCCGCCACTTTTATTTGCTTGATGAATAAGGTACTCAACAAATTTATGGAAACATTTGTATTGGTTTTCATTGATGATATCCTAATCTACTCCAAGAACAGAGAGGAGCACGAAGAACATATTAGACTCTTACTTCAAGTACTAAGATAGCATCAACTCTACTCTAAGGTTAGCAAGTGTGACCTTTTCCAGAAGCAAGTCCATTACTTAGGCCATGTCATTTCTAAAGAAGGGGTGGAAGTAGACCCTAACAAGTTTAAATCGATTATGGAATGTCCTACCCCAAAGGATGTATCTGATATTAGATCCTTCATGGGCTTGGTAGGATATTATAGAAGGTTCATAAAAGGGTTTTCCAGGATTGGTTGTCCATTCTTTTCCCTTCATAAAAAGGGGGTTAAATTCACTTGAACATCAAAATGTGAAGAAAGATTTTGGGAACTGAAATACCTCCTGGACCATGCACCTGTGTTGAAGATTGTAGACCCGAATAATGATTTCCTCATGTGTACAGATTCCTTCAAGGAAGGACTTAGAGGAGTCCTTATGCAAGAGGGGTGTGTAATTTTCTACTCATCCAGGAAATTGAATGAGCATGAAATCAATTATGTGACCCATGACCTAGATTTGGTTGCTATAATGCATGCTTTAAAAATGTGGAGGAATTACCTCCTAGGTAGGAGGTTTGTTCTTATGACATACCACTGTGGGTTGAGGCACCTGTTTGATCAACCAAAACTCAATGCCAGGAAAGATAGGTGGATGGCTCTCCTTAGTAAGTTTGATTTCAAAATAAAACACATCAAAGGAAAGGAAAATAGGGTGGTTGATTCCCTTAGAAAAAAAAATGATTCACCTGGAAGTGGTAAGCACCTGTGAAATGGATGTCAGGGAAAGAGTCAGGAATGCATAAGAAAAAGATGAATTCTTCAAGACCGTGACCTCATACCTAAGGCAAGAGCCTACAGGGCTAAAGTATGAAGGCTACCACATGCTCTATGAAGGCATGTTTACCTACCAAAACAAATTGTATATTCCAAACTGTGACGACTTGAAGAGGTTCATACTAGATGAACAACATAAGAGATCATATACTGGTCACCCAGGATATCAGAAAATGATCACGACCACTAGGAAGCAATTCTATTGGTCTGGATTGAAGAAATATATAGTTGAATATATAGCTAAGTGCCTAGAATGCCAACAATTTAAGGCAGAACACCGACACCCAGCAGGGTTTTTACAATCCCTACCCATCCCATAATGGAAATGGGAAACCATCTCCATGGATTTCATCACTGGATTACCCAATTCGACCAAGAAAAATGATGCCATCATGGTCGTGGTGGACAAACTGAGTAAGTCTGCTCACTTTGTTCTTGTCAAGTCAACTTGTAAGGCAATAGATATTTCCAACATCTTCATGAAGGAGATATTTAGACAACATGGCATGCCTATGGAAATTGTATCTGACAGAGACACCAAATTTACTTCAATCTTTTGGAAATCCTTAATTGTTGGTTTTGAGACTAAATTTTTGTTCAGCACAGCCTATCACCCTCAAACTGATGGGCAGACAGAAAGAGTAAACCAAATATTAGAAGACATGCTAAGGATGCATGTAATGCATCAGCCTAAGAAGTGGGAAGACTACCTACCATTGGTAGAGTTTTCCTACAATAACGATTATCAATAATCCTTGAAGATGAGCCCTTTTGAAGCCCTCTATGGTAGACAGTGCAAGATTCCACTCAGCTGGAGTAATCCAGTGGATATAATTACAATCGGAGCCAACATGCTGAAAAAAATGGAACAACAAGCGATTCAGATAAAGAAAAATCTAAATATTGCTCAGGATAGACATAAAATTTATGCCTACAGAAAGAGAACTCCTAAAGAGTTCAAGACAGGAGACCATGTCTATCTCAAAGTTAGACCCAGGAAAATTTCCCTGAGAATGGGAGCTTGTGCCAAGATGTCACCTTGGTATTGTGGACCCTTTGAATTATTAGATAGAGTGGGACATGTAGCCTATAGGCTATCACTTCCTCCCAAAATAAAGGAACATAATGTTTTCCATGTTTCATTATTGAAGAAATATGTACATGATTCTAATCATATAATTGACTGGTTTGTGATCTAGGTGGAGACGGAGGGAGAATTCCTTCCAGAACCTCAATGCATACTAGATAGGAAGGAAACCTCACTAAGGAACCGAACCATTGCACGGGTCAAGGTGCAATGGAAACACTTTGGCCCAGATGAGGCTACGTGGGAAATGGAGGATGCCATGAGACATGCATATCCGATTTTGTTTACTCCTATATATACATATCATGTTGACATATAGAACATTGAGGACGATGTTCCTTTAAGGGGGAGGGAATTGTAACACCCTATTTTCCCAAATTTGTAAATTTAACTATATTGGCCAAGGAACTATGGCAAACTCAAAGGTGTGAATGTTTGATTTGATGGACCTTTGTATAAAAGGTCGATGAATGTAAATTTTGTTATTTTAATAGAAAATGGATATGTGTTGCATGACTGTTAGAAAGGGGATGTGCTCAGAGAAACCATGAATTCTATGAAAAGGTGGTGGAGGGGACCAGGAATGGTTGCGTTAACCTCCATCGAACTAGTACTTTGATGGATTTAATTGCTCAGTATCAGAACAACCCTCTGACCCAGGAATGAATTAGAGTCAAGATGGTAGGTGGGAAGACCTCCTCAAGAGTTAATGAGGGGATGGGGCAGACTGCCCATATGTAAGGCTTACATACCTGACCATAGACTGGGAATTCGAGCCACTCACAATATTGCTTAGGAAGGAAAGAAAGGAAGCATGGTGGACAGGGGAAGACCCGTGAAGAGTGTAGAGATGAGAGTTGAAGCTCTCGGGCCCAAGGAAGGACTGAAAGTAGAAAGTGAGTTCTGATCGTAGAAAATAGAGACTAAGTTAGGAGAAGAAGAGTAACCTTCGTCCCTATCTATTTCCATACTGGGAGAAGGAGAGTAAACTTCATCTCTAGCTTTCATTGAGTTGGAAGAAAGAGATTGAATCTAACAGCATCATGGTCTAAGCTCGGGGGTGGACAGTGGTAAAGCCATTAGGAGTGACTGAGCCTATGGTTGGGTGGAAACGAGAACCCCTTTCACCAGTCACATCACGCCTTATGGTTCTAATAAGTGTTTTCATGCCTTTTTCTTTGAATTGGAAATAATGGATGCATGCATGTATTTATATGTCTATAAATGGTTTTTGTATTGAAATGATTAAGTTATGAGTATGCTTTTGTTCCCTTGAGAACTTATGCTTCTACTTGATTTTCCATATGCTCCAGTTTAATCCCTTGAAGGAATTTCCCCAGGGAATTACATCACAGTTACAGAGTCAGAGCAAGCCTCTTGGCACTGCTATCGTTTCGATAATATCATGAGTTTACCTTGCCCTATTTCAGAGCTTAAGGTTCTGTGAGTTAGGGAGGCGTTTCCTTCAGACCAGTAGTCTACGAGACTTTCAACTCACACCCAAGTCCTTAACCAAAAACTCGGCTAAGAGTATATTTCATAGCCCAAGACTCATCTGATGGTACATGTGACCTACGTCTAGGAATATACGCTAAAAGGAGTTAGCTCATGAAGGTTTGGGAAATTCGGGAGCTCGAAGCTCTGAGATGTCAAATTTCATGATAGTAAAAGTTACCCGAACTACAAGAGTAATAAGAGCCGTATATTACTTAAGAACCTGACAACAAAGATAAATGTGAGCCATTTATCATGAGGAGAAGCCATCTCGTTCGTCAGATCAAATCAAATACCCACTGGAGTTAACGAAGTAAACACCAGCTGCTCGATTAAATCAATGGTTGGGAGTCATTGCGGAGCGCGAAGGTGAAATTAGCAGACATGCTAGTTCATGGCCTGTAATCAACAAACGTCATTGATCTCGTCAGGAATGGAAGATTAATGACCAGAATTAGATGAGAGTCGGGAGAGCACTTCCCATATTTCAGAGATTGGACCCCACAATAAATGTGAACCGTCAATCTGTGAATGAAGATCGATGGTGGGGAATCATTGCGGAGAGTGAATGTGAAATTAGCGTACGTGCTAGTTCGCAACCCGTAATTCACCAATGTTGTTGATATCGTTGGGTTGGAAGATCAACGACCCCGATTAGATTGAGTTGGGCGAGTACTTTTCAAATTGCAGAGGTTGAGCTCTATGATAAAGAGTGCGCACGTTGGGGTCCGCAATCACTGTGAAACATCGATCAGTGAACACATCGGTATTGTCTGAATCATGACTGTCGGACCTATAAAATTTTCTAGGTGGATAGTCGTGAGCTCCTTTGGAAATCCATGGAGTGAATGGATCCTTATGTATCGTCTATCTGTGGGAGACATGTCTTGGTAGATCGTTGATTTCGGGTGCAAGCACTCTGGGATAAAGCGAGTGTGGAGAGGTTGAAACTCCTGAAGCCCAAAGAGTTGAAGTGGTTTCCATTCGTCGATCTGTGGGAGGCACGCGTCGACATATCATCAACTTCGGGTGCAAGAACTCCAGGAGAAAGAGAGTGTGGAGAGGTTGAAACTCCCGAAGCCCAAAGAGCCGAAGTGGTTTGCAGTCGTCGAACTATGGGAGACACGCGTTGACAGATCGTCAACTTAGGGTGTAAGCACTCTGGAAGAAAGCGAGTCTGTGGAGGTTGACACTCCCGAAGCCCGAAGATCCGAAGCAGATATGAGACGTCCAAGATAAAGGGATAGGTGTCGTCAGATCCTACACTTCGAAGGAAAGTCACTCTGGGAAAAAGGGGATGTGTTGAACAAGGACTCCTGATAGCCAGAGAGCCAGAGTTCATCTAATTCGTTCATCAGCTGGGGACAGGTGTCAATAGATCATCCATTTTGGAAGATAGCCACTTCGGAGAAAAAAGAGTTAGAGTGCTCGGAACTCCCGAACGCCGAAGTCCTGAAGAATATCATAACCGTGGATCACAAGGGACGTGTGGCGCTTGACCTGTAACTCTGGGTACGGAGTACTTCATAAGGAAAAGGTGTAGGAACGTTTGAAAGTCCCAAATGTTGAAGTCCCGAAGTAAATCAGGGTCGTCAAAATCCCTGAGGAAACATAGCGTTGGATCGTTAACTTTGAAGGTTTTCTACTCCAGGGGATTTCACGTGGTGGTTGTCTTGGATCCTATTGTCTTGGCATCTGAACATACCGCGGTCATATGCAAGTATAAGGGGATGAAATAACCCAAAGATCTTGGGAGCGGATACCTGCATTCCCTGAGCTCGTTTTGGGACATGGAGATCGTGGCTGGGAAGCTCAGGAAGATCAGAATGGTATAGGGACCCCAAATGAGGGTATTTTTGTTCTTAAGAAGAACGAAAATTTTTACACCCCGTCGTGGGTGTGTTACATAGAGCTAGGCCTATACCATGAACTAGACCTATAACATGAGAATGTACATTACCATGACATAGAGCTTGACCTAAACCATGACCTATACCATGAACTAGACCCTCATAGCTCCATCTAAGTCTAGGTATAACTTATACTTGACCCTTAACCCCCTCCACACTTGAGCCCTAAGTGTACTATGCATGTACCTCTTTTTAAAGTCCCCATAATACTTTCACCAACATCTTGGTGCTCTAACCATTTCTCCATGCATTAAAACACTTTCAATCCTAAGCCCTTAGGTTGGGAAATCATCGTTTCCCAACATGATGAGCCCTTAGGTTCCTTCTGGGAAATTTTATGTGCTAAGCAGACTCCTCAACCTCTTCTCTATCAAAGGGAAGACATGAAAAGTCAAGGCAAGGCATGGAATTGAATGACATGGCATGGAAAGGAAAGGCAAGGAAAGGAACGAAAATTTGAGGTGCGCGCCAACAATGTTGTTAAAAATGAGAAATTGTAGAGATGGGACTCAGAGCATGGGATGGAATTTTTTTTTCCTAAAATCAAAATTAAATTAATTTGAAGTCTAGGGAGTGGGTGAAAAAAAGACTTAAAATAAAATAGTGTATAGCATAGAGAAGAAAACGACATAGCTGAGAGGACATAAGAGCATTGGTTCTTTGGTCTGGAAGAAGAGAGGAGAAAGATAGTTGAGTAGAGAGGAGAATAGAGCGTTGGTTCGCTAGGTGGTGGAGGTAGGTATTTATCAGATTTTTTTTTTATTTATTGAAAAAATGTTTTACCAGAAATGAGTGAGTTATGTTTTATTATTTCATTAGTAGACGTCGAAGAAACCCAAATGTATTCTAAAGGTGGGGCAGGGCTCACAACGAATAAAGGATATGTGCAACAGAGAAATGTAACATCACCTATAAGGTGAGTGTTAAGTTTTTTTTCTTCTTCCAATGGAGTAATTACACGAGTAATTATATGAACATGACCATGACCTATACCATGAACTAGACCTAGACCATGACCTATCCCCCCTAGCTCCATATAATCCTAGGCATAACGTGTACTCTACCCATAACCCCCTCCACATCCAAGCCCTAAGTGTAGTCTGCATATACCTGTAGTTTAATAATGATATTGTATGGATATGACTATTCACCTACAGTTTAATAATGCTTTCACATGGTTTAATGATGATTATGGTACATTGATTGTTCTTTTTTATTTTAATATAAGCATAATATTTTCGTGGATTCAATATTATTTTATATGAAAAAATTATCCTTCTTTGAATGTTTTTATGAATTCGTTTCTAAATCATTTTATCTTTAAAACTTATTACCTTTATGGTGATTTGATTTGATTTCATTGTCAGGTTTTCTCATGTCTCTGTAGAGGTTCCCATTGTTTGATTTTACATTATCAAAAATCCATGATTGATATTTTTTCTTATGAGATTGGTATAGGTTATGTATTACTGGAACACTTATCTATTTGTATGTTCTTCATTATTATATTGTTGTCATTATCCATTTATAGTCCGGGAATAAGCGTAAAAGGTTAAATTTACTTGATTTTGTATTGTTCGCAATAAATGTTCGACAGATCCTAGATTATGTATGAAAAAAAAATTATATATATGTACTCTCACACACACTCTTTCTCTCTCTCTATACCCCCCTCCTCCCTCCCTCTCTCCCCC
>ML790986.1:448258-462182 GCA_009831015.1 Picea engelmannii
TCTATTCCCCTCTTCCCCTCTCACACTCTCTTTCTTCCTCTATCTCCACCCCCCTCTCTACATTGAAAGGAAATAAATGGCATTGAACTAGACATATCAAAACCTAGACCTAGACCTAGACATAGCAAGACTTGGACATGGAAAGACCTAGAACATGACCTAGACCTATACAATGGCCATGACATAGACCTAGATCTAGAGATAGACCATGACCAAGACCATGACATAGACCTAGAGCTAGACTTAGACCATCACCTAGAATTATACAATGACCATGACCTAGACCATGACCAAGACCCCCCCTATCGCTAGCTAAGCCTATGCATAACCTATACTCGACTAGTAACCCCCTCCACACTTGAGCCCTAATTGCAATATGCATATGCCTCTTTTTAAAGGACCCACAACCCTTGCACCCACATCACCCACATATTGGTTCTCTAACCATTTCTCTATGCTTCAAAACACTTTCAATCCCAAGCCCTTAGGTCCTAGTTGTCACCAAACCTCTATACATATTTTTTCATAAAGGTGCTTGGTCTATAATAAATGTTATATATCTTGCATTAAGAGCGCACACACACTCTTGTGACTTGAAATCCTTGTGATTGTGTGTGCATCCATGCCCAATAGGAACATGTGTGTGTTCCTATAACACACACATGCTTTAGTGTGCATGCATTTTAGGAACACACACACGTTCCTGCTGGGTATTTTTATGTGCCAAGCACACTCCTCTACCTCATATATCTCAAGCCCAGCATATTCATGCAAAAATAGTAGGAGAAAACATTTTTTTTTTGTCTTGTTGTTTAATTCATAGACAATTTTGTGTTATTACAAGACAATTGTGGTAAGAATTGGAAGACAAATTCGTCCAACTGGAATTGGAATTGTTGGTTGTGTCTTGTTGTTTCTTCTTGGAATTGGAAGACAAATTTGTCCAATTGGAATTGTTAGTTGTATAATACCAAGACAAATTTATCTAATTGGAATTGGAATTTTTATTTGTGTCTTCTTGTGTAATACCAAGACAAATTTGTCCAATTGGAATTGGAAATTTTAGTTGTGTCTTCTTTTATACAAAGACAAATTCATAATACGAAGGAAAGGAAATGCATGACAAGGCATGGCATGGAAAGGAAAGGCATGTCATAGAAAGGAAATGCATGCCATGGCAAGGCATGGAATGGAAAGCCAAGGAAAGACATGGTATGGCATGGAATGACAAGGCAAGGCAAGGTAATACAAGGAAAGGCAAGGCAAGGTAATACAATGAAAGGCAATGCAATGTAAGGGAACACAAGGCAAGGAAAAATCAAGGAAAGGCTACGAAAGCAAGGAAAGCAAAGGAAAGGCAAGGCTAGGCAAGCAAGGAAAACAGAGGCAAAGCAAGGCAAGGCTAGGCATTGATTACATAATTTTTTGTGGATGCCCCATCCACTTGGCATCTTGCACATCATCCATGGAGATGACTACCTTGGAATTCACACATGTGGAGTGGTTGCATGTATTCACATTATTGGAGGGAACATTCCATGTGGACACTTTCCAGCATTTTAATTTGTTTGAAGTCTATTTTTGGTGGTGTGTCCCCTTCATGAGCATTATTTGGTGTATACTACTACTATTTTTGCATGAGGGTGAATTTCTTTGGAGAGACTAATGTCCACATGTTGTAACATGGTCAACCATGGATTGAGGAGAGATATAACTAATTTATTATGATAATATTTATTTGACTTGTCATGGAGTTAGTTAACAAATAATAATATTTTATTGTATAAGAGAAGAGACTCACTCTATAAAGAAGAATTATCTCTTTCCATTGTAAAGGGTGGTCTTAACTAGGATAACTAGGATAGGAATTCAACCTTTTGTCAAATTTAGGTAATTAGAACCATTAATTTCTTATGGATTTATCACTTAGCAAAATTTTCCACCATAAGAGATTTGTTAATGTGTAACACAAGTATTTATAATCATTTTATAAAAATATTATACATTCATACACATAAAATGTAGAAAAAATGAGATTCATAAAAAACGTGCCATGATATATATATATATATTCAACATCGTCTAAATTTTATATTTTTTACAAAATGACACCTCGTGCCCAATATACAAAACAAAAACAAGTGCCCTGACATAAAAAAACAACCATATGGTGGCCTAGATACAAAATGACAGTAATTGATCAATTATTGACCACTTCCACCCTCACCACCCTTAGAAGCATCGTAGAAATCTATATTTCTTCTCTTTCTTGAAGAAACACCTCGAGTGGATTTGGGCATGAGCATGCTTTGTCACTCCATAGACTGCACAAAGAAAAAGCATTGTTATAAGTTTTTTTCCACGATGAATTAAAAGACTTACAAAATGATACTTTGTAATTTAACATAAAACAACTCATTGCATAATCATGAGGTTGTTACCCTCCTCTGCGACCCTAATCACTTAGTGATTCCACCCTATGTCAGTTACAAGGATTGAAACATCAAAATTAAACAAATATGCATGAAATCAAATTCACGATACAAAAATTTTTATCATCAACACATTATTGCATCGTGAATATCTCAGGCCTCAGTGGAGAGTCATTGGAAGATGGAGTACTCGACTCTACAACTTTCTGTGAGGAAACCTCTACTATGGTAGCCTCGGTGGATGGGGTCGATGGAAATGGTGGTGGGGTGGGTGGAAATGGACCCCCATAGGTTGTACAAGTGATCGAAACTCCCTTGGCATAGAGTAACGTAACCCATGAGCAGGGGCCAGGTTCCCAGGGAGTTGACTAGTACTATAACTAGCGAATATGTCAACAACCTGCATACATATTAATAGTATTGAACTGTTAGTACCTGTTATCCCCATTTTGTGGATAACTAAGGAGATTATGTCTGGAATCCATAATATTGGAAATATGAATTTTCGAGAGACTACATGACCAACAATACCCTTTTTTCACAGATGGAAACCCCTCTCACCACCACAAATGGTCACAAATTTCCAGATGGAATCCACGACGTCATTTGTCTTTTGGAAGGTGGTGGGCCTTCCTCCATGAGGTATAAGTCACTATTATGGTGAATATCATTTCAATATTTAATCTAGTTGAGTATGTTGTATCTTAGATTTCTCTATATTTCATGATATATGCTTGGACATTATGCCTTTTTCCATGCTTCACCTTGGTGGTTGACATTGTTCCCTAGTAAGTTGTCTTCCTTGTGGATGGAATTGCTACTAGGAACTCCCTTAATGAGCCATTGTATCGTTCATGACAATACTTACCACATTCCATCATTATTCCCATCCATTTCCTTATCTCTTGGGATTTTAGGGTGTATTGACCCAAGAAGGGCTTGTCCCTAATTCTATGGGAAGAAGGGGATGAAGGCCTAGAGGGATTGATGTTGGGTAAAAGATAAAATCCTTGTATAAGCCTTTTAGATGCTTCACCTAGGGATCACCCAAGAAAGTAGTGAAATGCTTATCTTTGAGTAAAGGGGGCCCACAATATAATAAAGAATGCTTAAAAGGTTAGTTGAAGGATAGGAGGTATCATCAGGAGCCGAACTATCACGTCCATGAATATCTAGTGGTATTATATTTCCATCATCTAGTCACCAAACATGGCTGAGAGAAAGGGGGTCTCATCATGAGCCAATATTCTCATTTCCACTAGGTTTTTGTGGGTGTCATTGCCATCATCTGGTCACCATGCCAGGGAAATGACCTTCAACCTATCCTTATGCTATATTGAAATAAAATACAAAGAAATAAAGATAAAAGGAAATTGGTGGGATTGGAAAAAGTGCATTTCCTGGCTTCGTAATCTATCCCAAAGAATTTCCCTTAGCTTTCCTAGAGACTCCACATAAGGGACGTTCCCTTTCAATTTTACTTGATGATCGCATCTTGAAGCTCATATGGTGACTCCACCTTCCCAAAATCCACTTTTCCCTTATCATTTTCCATCCTTTTGTGAGCCTTGAGCTCATCTGGCGACTCCATTGAGGTATTACCCTAAGTAATGGAACAATGGACTCACGGGACTTACCATGGGAATTCCATAAGTTTTTTCCCTCCTTTGATGTTCAGGTTATTCCTAGATATCCAAATCTTTTCCCCCCGGAGTGGAGGGAAAGTTTCCCCAAATTTGACGGTGATCCAACTCTAGCAGTCACCCATGTCGTGAATAATATGAAGTATGCCTCGAGCTTAAATGTGCTACATGAATATGTGATGATCAAAATTTCTATGTATTCACTGGAATCAAGTCAAAAGGATTGGCTTGCACAATCATGTGATCCAAAGAGTATCCCTTCTTCTACAAAGCTCATTGAAAATTTTCTCGGGCAATATTGACTAGTTACTCAAAGTTTTCAAGATGCTTTCCAAGAGCTCAAACACGAGAAGGTTTTCCGACCAATGATGAGACAATAGATGAGGAAAATATTGAAGAACCTAATGAAGAATATTTGGATGAGACATATGATGAATATGAAGTATCTTCTCTTCCACGTGATGAGGACATCCAGACCTTTGATCCTCATGCACATCAAGAAGAGAACAAGATGAGTTATAATCCTTTTTAGAACTTTGATGATGCTTTGTTCCGTGATTGTGGAAATAAAGAAAACTACCAAAAGGATCTCAATGAAGTTTCTCTTCCAGAAGTCATGAACAAGAATTTGTTATTTACTTTCCCTTTTGAATAAAATGACTTTATTTAGTCTTGTGAGGAAGTGATCAAATCCTATGGTGCAGATGAATTCGTGGAAAAACCCTCGGATATAGTTGATGAACACATTGATGATTTCATACAAGTTGGGGAAACGTAGATGGAATGTGATTTATTTCAGTATTGATAGAGATCATATTTATGACATTGAGGGTGGCTCTCAGGAAGATGGGATTTATTTTTCATCATCAAAGGAGTGTTCCTCATACATATATGATTCATATTCTTGGAAGGTTGGTGATGATATGGTTACATATTTTTTCCTCCCCTTTAAGGATGACTTGTCACAACATACTCAGAGTGATCTTCAGTCATCCTTTGGTACATACCCTTTTGAAGATGCATATTTTTTTTATGAGTACTTCCAACCATTGTGCTCAAATTTTGAGGAATACTAGGACATTGCCACCTCAAAGAAATCATAGATTCATTCTTCAAATCGAAAGTATTTTCATCTTGGATATTTCCATGGAGAGTCAAAGGGGAAGAGGTGGATTTTTTCTAGACCTGAGATTGTTACTTACCTCTTACCCTCTTCTCCCAAGGGTGTATTGACCCAAGAAGGGTTTGTCCCTCATTCTATGGGAAGAAGGCATTGAAGGCCTAGAGGGATTGATGTTGGGTAAAAGATAAAATCCTTGTGTAAACCTTCCATATGCTTCACTCAAGGATCACCCAAGAAAGCAGTGAAATTCTTATCTTTGAGTAAAAGGGACCCGCAATATAATAAAGAATGCTTAAAAGGTTAGTTGGATGATATGAGGTATCATCACGAGTCGACCTATCACATCCATGAATATCTAGTGGTATGATAGTGCCATCATCTAGTCACCAAACCAAGGTAATGGCTCTCAGTTACATGGCTGAGAGAAATGGGGTCTCATCACGAGCCAACCTTCTCATTTCCACTAGGTGTTTGTGGGTGACATTGTCATCATCTGGTCACCACACCAGGGTAGTGACCTTCAACCTCTCCTTATGCTATATTGAAATAAAATACAAAGAAAGAAAGATAAAAGTAAATTGATGGGCTTGGAAAAAGTGCATTACAGACAAAGGTATTGCACACCCTCAACAAAGGCACCCATGAATGAGACACTACGACCCCTTGTATGTCATGAGCCCTATTCCCATTGATTCTTGACCCCAACCACTTAATCCACTTTACATGTCTTAGAGAGGGATATCTTGGAAATTCTCCTTGACCTTAGGAAATATCTACCAAATAGGACACCTCGTCAACCCTCCCATATTAAAGCTTGACAAATCACATAGTGTCTTTGAGAAATTAATTGTTTGATATAGTGATATTTGATGCACATTATTAGATGGATAATTTATTGATTAGATTCACTTATCATGATGTTATGACTTGAGATCCTTGGAGGGTGTGCTCATTTGTCTTTGCAGGACCTAGTTGGTGGACAGTTTTGGGAGAAAAATCCTATCTTGGGCTTCCATGGGGATACAAGCCCATGGGTTGGAAGTCAAGGGCCCACATGCCGGATGAGAGATATCAGAATTGGAAGGCCTTGATAATGACTTGTATGACATATCCTATCCCCCACATTCAAAACGTTTTTCCTAGGAGAGGCAAAACGTCACTTCTAGAGGCATGACATCACCTCGGGGGGTTAGGGCTTGGTGGTGAGGTGCCACTCATTGAAACATGGAAGTTTTGAGGGGAAGAGGGTATTCACTATGATGATATCATCTAGATGCTTGACATGTGGCCTTTGGAGGCCTACCCATGCTTCTCCAGCACCAACAACTTCTTCAAAGTGGAAAAACATCCCCTAAAGAGGAGACATCCATGTAAAATTAGGGTTTGTTTGTGAAAAAAGTGAAACCTTAGATGAATTGTTTAATATTAATTTTTTAAAGGGGGAAATATTAGGGGTTTTGACCCCTAGTCTTTTGGTTTACCCCTTAATTTTTGGACCAAACACCTTGGTCACATTTTGTATAAATAAGAGATCATAAGATCTCATTTTAACATAACTCCCCCTCTATAATATCCCCAAAAATAATTAATTATTGAAGTCTGTGTGCACTTAGGAATAAATTTCCATTTTTGGCAAATTTGTATTTAGAAAATCTTTGCCATTTATGGAAAATATGAATTTGGAATTTGATTAATTGTAATTAATTATTTATGACTGTTGGACAAAGATTTGATTGCCCAACTAACTCTTTGACTGTGACACATGTAAAATACAAATATTTTTATATATTAATTGTTGGAGGAATAATGGAATAGCGAGGTTGAAAACAACTGACCATGACTCCATGAGTGGGGAACAGACTTGAGTTACCTCGGGGATAAATTTTACAAGTGGAAAATGAGGACTTTGACCAATAGCAGCCCCTGAAAATCAGGGATTTGTAAAGCTATGAAAATTCCCAAGGAGGGAAAAAGACCTAGGAATAAGATGCTCATGATATACAACATATGGGGGGAAGCAGGACGTTGCTTAGTATGTTGGAGAAAGGATATTACTTGTTGTTATGAACATTGTTGGGTGTGATGAAAGGGAATTTTCTGATCTGAAAGAAGGACTGTAGAAAAAGAGGATCATTGTCAATTCTCCCTTATGGACTCATGGCCAGACTAGGGGATGAACGGAGCAAGTAATTTGGTTGTTCTATTCTAAAGTTGGGTGGAACTTGTCTATTCCATTTGTGTTCCAACATCTTATTAAGATATGTACATCTAATTGTTCTCTTGTTAAATGTTTTGTTGATTATTAGCCGACAGAATGGAATGGTTATAGGATAATTATTTTACCTGTTGATTATACTCACTGAGTAAAGATAGGAAAGCTATTGTGAGTTATAATTGCTAATGAAGTTGAGGTATACATGTATAGATAGTAATATATGTATATGTTTAACTAGGCATAAAGAATGTTAGAACTGTTGTGTGTTCTAGAAATTTACATGTATCCATATAGATATATATCTATACATATGTATACATGTAGAATACCATTTCAGTCATTATACAGGTACCATAAAAACTAGATAAAGCGAATAACAATCCTCCCTTATGAAAGGAAATTGCATTCTATATGTGATGGTCCATAGACAATTAGAGATTCAATAGTATACATAATACATGCTACCAAAACTGTTTTAAATTGTTGAATCGTATTCAAAATGGGGTTTCCTTTACAACCTATTTATTCCATTTAAATTACAAATAACTAGTTTATCCATGAAACCCTGGTTCAAAATTATCACAGTAGAGTACCCTAGGGCAAAGACCTTGTACCACTAGTAAACAGAACCCGAGGAGTTTTAATTTGAATGCCAAGATTTGGAACTCGAATACCTTTTCGAGCAAGGCGATCTCCTTGATCCTTTTCCTTCCAAGTGATTAATCCTGCAAGGGGAAAATCGACAGATTTAGTAAACTGTGTTAAAGTAATCAAACGAAAATAAATATTAAATATTAAGCAACTGAATAGTACTTAGCTTATAGATGGCATGGAATCATTTCCCCATCGGTGTTGAAGAGACGATCCATCCACGGTCTGAAGGGGAGGAGTGGACCCAGGAATGGATGATGGGTACCCTCGCAAAAAAAACAGGGCCCCATCATTAGTTTTGTAACCAAAAGGAAACTACCTTGATGTGCTAGAATGTAAACGAGTAATTAAAATAGTTCTAAAACATTTAGTATTTTTCATAACCAAAATGATAAATTTTACACAATAAAGTTGCATGTCCCACTGAGGCGTATCCTTCCCAATTTGGGATTTCAGAGAAAGTTTGCAGGACATTTCTTCCATAAATAATGAAGCTTACGAGTTTCTAAATAAAATCTCAGATAAGAACACAAGTATAAACTTAAATCCAAACAACCTTTATACATGTTATATAAGAGTATAATAAGAAAACTTAATATATGGGGTTATTTTTGGTAAGCTTAAAGTACTCATATATTGGATACAAAGTGGAAGGTGCTAAGTCTTGATTAAAGTAGTACCCATGTTAGGATAGGGTTACTATATCCCCTTTATGGACACAATAAGACTTACAGACCCACTTTTAATATTACAGTTTCGTGAACAGTCTAAACACTAGCCTACTATGTCAAAATGTTGAGTGCATTGAATAGTTTTGCATGTATTGAATTATTTTAATAGGCACGACTTCACTTAGAAAAGTTAACTATCTTGTTATTAGTCACTTGTAACTATGAATAGGTATATGTCTTATTTCCGATAGCGACAATAATAGATTTAAGCTTGATCAATTATATTAGAGTAAAGAACTTTTAATGCACCTAATTGTTTTTTTTTTTTTTATTTGGTAAATTTGGGGTACATTACATATGGTATAAGAGCTGAAGGTTACAACACTTGGACCTTAGAGAAGGACCAAAATTATTTTAGTACATTTTATCATGTTTAAAGAAAAACTAACAAAAATGCTAACTGTTACAAACAATCAATTTTTGTTTTGTTGTGATAATGGCAGCATAGAACGAAGAGGAGATCAGACTTGAGGACAATCCTGATCAAGGACCTCCTAAAGAGCCTGGACTGAACAATGAAGGAATTTCATCCACCCAGGTTCTGGAAACAATGAGGAACCTTATCGTGCCACTGCAAGCATTCAAGGCAGATAATGAGAAACTGAAGAAAGCACACAAATACCAACAAGAGATAAATGAAGTGTTGTTGCAAAACATCATAACAAAGAAGAGTCCAAAAGACAACGACAAGGAAGAAGAGGTTAGCAAAAGATCCTCCAAAAATTTTGGTCCTAAAGAAGAAAATGAGAACAGTTCTTCTGAAGGCACAACAACAACAGAAAATAAAACAACCACTAGAAGGAAAAGAAAACAGGTGGATCACCTCAAAGGTGAATTCAAGAAGATCAAACCATCCACCTTTGATTGAGAGTCTAGGACATGGGAAGAGGCTGAAGAATGGTTACTAGATATAAACAAGTATTTTCAGATTTATAATTTTTCTAGTAACATGAAGGTCAGAATGGCCATTTATAACTTGAAAGGAAAATCGAGTATCTGGTGGCAGGAACTGAAGTTGGCCAAAGGTTTAAAAGAGAAATAGATGGAATGGTCAGATTTCAAGAAATACTTCAAGAAATAGTATTTATCATAAAGTTATTATGAAATAAAGACCAAAGAATTTTATGAGCTAAGAATCAGACAAATGACCATGGATGACCTGATAAACAAATTTCTTGAATTATTAAGATTTGTGCCATACCACGGTCCTATAAGGACAGAATTGAATTCAACAATCCCAAAACTTTGAGCGAAGTTTTTAGAAAGTTCGGGATGTGCTATGATGAGTACAAACAGAGGTATGAATTTTCGAAATCTTGTAAGGATAAGAAACAGGACAGAATGAATCAGTGGAAGAAAGGGTTCTAACCATCCCCTTTCTAGAATATGGAAAAGAAATTCCAAAGTAAATATTCTCATTTTAACAACCAGAATACCCAAGGGGGAGGTATACCAGTTAATCTGGGAACCAAGAAATTTGGGGACTGCCCCAGGGAACCGTTAAAATGTCGGGAGTGTGGAGAACCTCACTTAAGGAGAAATTGTCCATGTCTAACTTCCACACAAAGGACCACAGTTCATAACCTGCAAGAGGCCTCTACAATAGGAGATGTGGACAAAAGTGTACACGGAATTAATGCAGTTGTGGATGGCCAACAAGTTGATCATCAATCCACTATAGTGGAGGTTGAAGGTAAAGTTAATAATAATCGTATTTCTATTTTAATTGACCCAGGAGATACTCTAATTTATGTTACTCATGTTTTAGTTGATTCAAACAAGATTAAGAAAGTAAATCATGCTAAATCCTGGTTAGTGCATCTAGCAACAGGGACTAAGAGAAAAGTAGTACATTTAATTCATGAATGTGAACTCAGTTTAGATGGCCAAAATACAAAGTTAAATATTAATATTTTACCTTTTGGATCTTATGATATAATCATTGGAATGGACTGGTTAGAGAAACATAAAGTAATTTTGGATTTTTGTGAAAAAACACTTACTTATAGAGACAAAAAAAACACAGTTAGGACAATACAAGGCATCAGAAAACCAGTCTCAGTTAGGCAGATTTCAGCCATGCATTTTAAGAAATGCATGAATAAAGGTTGTAATATTTATGCTATGCAAGTGACAAATCAGTTCGAAAAGGAAGATAAACCCAGCCTAGAATACTTTACCATCTTACATGACTTCAGATATTTATTTGTGGACGAAATACCAAAAATTCCTCCAAGGAGAGAGATAGATTTCTCCATCGATTTGCTTCTTGGATCAACCCCGATATCTAAGGCACCCTATAGGATGAGTTTACCCAAATTAACAGAGCTAAAAATTCAGCTACAAGAATTGTTGGACAAAGAATACATCAGACCAAGAGTCTTGCCTTGGGGAGCACCAATCATTTTCGTTAAAATGAAATACGGGACTTTAATATTGTGTATTGATTATCGACAGTTAAACAAAATGAATGTTAAGAACAAGTATCCTCTACCCAAAATTAACAATCTATTTGACCAAGTGGGAGGAGAAAAGATTTTCTCTAAGTTAGATTTAAGATCTCGTTATCACCAGGTCAGAATAAAGGATGAAGATATAAGTAAAACATCTTTTAGAAAGAGATATGGACATTATGAGTTTGTTTTCATCCCGTTCAGTCTTACTAACACACCAACAACATTCATGTGTTTAATGAATAGCATATTCAGTCAATATTTGGATAAATTTGTTTTGGTATTTATTGATGACATTTTAGTTTATTCGAAAATGGAAGGAGAACACAAAGAACATCTAAATATAGTATTGCAGACCTTAAGGAAACACAAGTTGTATGAAAAATTTGACAAATGTGACTTCTAACAAAAGAGAATACAATACCTAGGACATGTAATATCTGAAGAAGGTATTGCAGTTGACACAGAGAAGATAAGAGACATCATGGAATGGCCTATCCCTAAGGATGTGGCAGACATCCGTTCATTCATGGGAATTACCGGTTACTACCACAGATTTATCGAGGGGTTCTCTAAGATTGCATACCCAATCACACTCCTACACAAAAAGGGGACAAAGTTTACTTGGTCACAAAAATGTTAGGATAGTTTTAATAAGTTAAAAGAATTGTTAACTATTGCACCTATTTTAAGGGTAGAAGGCCCTGATAAAGACTTTACAGTTTGCATGGATGCAAGCAAAGAAGGCTTGGGAGGTGTCCTAACTCAAGAAGGGCACGTTATTTGTTACGAATCACAAAAACTAAAAGAGCATGAACGAAAATACGTCACACACGACTTGGAACTAGCAGCTGTAATTCATGCGCTAAAAATGTGGTGACACTATTTAATGGGAAGAAAATTTATGTTGCTAACCGATAACAGTGGTGTGATTCTTATTCAGTCAACCAGATCTTAACGCAAGGCAAGCAAGGTGGTTGGCCTTCTTGAGTGAATTCAATTTTGAAGTAAGACACATCAAGGGTAAAGAAAACAAAGTTGCAGATGCCTTAAGTAGGAGAACTAATGGGTTGTTGGAGATAAGTATTAGTAGAACAGAAAGCAACATTGAACAAAGGATAAGATCTGCAAGTGGTAATGATGAAAAATACATCAAAACAATAGCAGATTTACAAGGTAATGCAGAAAATTTGGACAGAACAGATCTGAGTTTGGATAGAAATGGACTGCTAAGATTCAAAAACAGGCTGTATATACCATATTCTACTGAATTAAAGCTAACAATTTTGGATGAAGTGCACAAGAAGCCATATTCTGGTCATCTGGGATACCAGAAAATGGTAAAAGCATTGAGGAAGTTGTTTTATTTGTCTAACATGAAAGGTGAGACAGTTGAATAGCTATCTAAATGCTTAGATTGTCAACAAGTGAAGGTTGAACATCAACATCCAGTTGTCTTGCTACAACCTCTACCCATACTGGAATGGAAGTGGGAGACTATCTCACTGAACTTTATCACAAGTTTTCCTAAAAATCAAAAGCAGAATGATTTGATTATGGTAGTGATTGATAAACTTAGAAAGTCTGCACATTTTATTCCTGTGAAATCTACTTATAAAGCTATTAACATCATTGAAATATTTATGAAGGAAATATTTAGATTGCATGGTATTCCTAAAATGGTGATTTTGGATAGAGATGTCAAATATACATCAACATTTTGGAAAGAATTGTTTGCAGGCTTGAATACTAACCTAAATTTCAGCACAAGCTACCATCCATAAACGGATGGGCAAACTGAACGAACGAACCAGATTGTGGAATATATGTTACAAATGTACATAAGGATGAAACCAACTAAGTATGAGGAATACCTACACTTAGTGGAATTTGCGTACAATAATGGCTATCATACGTCAACTAAGATGAGCCCCTTTGAAGTACTGTACGACAACAAATGTACAACTCTGATTAGCTGGGATAACCCAGTTGACAGACTCATGATGGGACCAGAAATGCTCCAAGAAATGGGGAAAACGATAAGAAAGGTACAACAAAATTTAAAAGAGGCACGTGACAGACAGAAAAGATACGCATATTTGAAAAGGAGACACCAGGAATTTCAAGTTGGAGACCACGTGTATTTGAAATTCAAAGCAAGAAGAAGTTCATTAAAGCTATGAAACTGTTCGAATTTGGCGCCCAGGTTTTGTGGCCCCTTCGAGATCTTATCTCGAATTGGACCCGTGGAATATCAACTTGCACTCCCTGCAAATTTAAAAGTTCATAATGCTTTTCATGTTTCTTTGTTGAAAAAGTATATTCATGATCCTACTCACATCATTGATTGGAACATGGTGAAGGTGGAACCAAAAAGCGAGTTCCAAGCGGAACCTCTACGCATTCTGGACAGGAAAGAAACAATACTATGAAACAGAGCCATCGCCCAGGTAAAAGTGCAATGGAAGCACTTTAGGCCTGAGGAGGCCACTTGGGAATTGGAGGAAGATTTGAAGAAATATTATAGAACCCTATTCCGAGAGAGGAATGAACACTGAGGACAGTGTTGTACTGAAGGGGGAGAGGATGTAATATCCCCAAAAATAATTAATTATTGAAGTCTGTGTGCACTTAGGAATAAATTTCCATTTTTGGCAAATTCATATTTGGAAAATC
>ML790987.1:42530-71409 GCA_009831015.1 Picea engelmannii
ATATATATATATATTCCACAGAAAAACTCATTGTATTTGATATCTCAGTAGGAAATAAAAATACACATAAGCTAGCCTTTTGGCTCAGTTCATCTTCCCTGATACTAACCTAGACATATAAATTTCATCTTCCAAAAGAGATCCATATATGATTAGTACATAGCCATACAAAATTAATCTACACAAAACCTAACATAACTAGAATCGTCTTTAACCTCCAAGAAAACATAATTCTATATCTACCCCAAGACCTATCAACCAAACATCAAAACATAGACAATTGAGTAGATTCTAGTAGGGAATTGTCCTTGTATTCACATTCCCACAAGGAGCCTTGTAGCATGATGGCTTATTTTGACAACATATCCTATTTTTTATTAAAATCCATGTAGATATGGAAAAATGAGGCATCCTCGAACATAGATTTTTTCTCCAATCATAGTGCCATGATTGGCTCCAAGACCAAATATGTAATATTACATTTTCCATTATCCCAATCCATCAACAACTTAAAATCTCCTAGAACTTGCAAACACCTAATATTTTTTTGAAGTGCCACTTTCATCAACATCTAGAGGGTGTAGAATTCAACGATGTTATTTTCTCCCAGTCCTGCTCCATATTTTAAGGAGAAGAAGTGGTAATGATCAAAAAAGAGTATGACTCCATCCCCACACATTTTTGGAGTGCCTTGATAAGCTCCATCAAAGAAGTCCCAAGGCTTTCTAAAATCAATACGAGGCTAATGAAATACCCTTTGGGATTTAATATTAATAATAATAATAATAATAATAATAATATCAAAATTGATGCCCAAAATAGTTTTTTAGTTTTTTTCTAAATAAATTTTGGTCGTCGCATATCCGACGAAAACTTTTATCGATGCGATGGTTTTTCTATATAAACATCGAAAAGATGTCGTCACCTATGCGATGACAATTTCTATTGATGCAACGGTTTTTCTATATAAACAATGGAAAGTTGTCGTTGAATAGGCGACGACAACTTCTATTGATGCGTCGGTTTAACTACATAAATCACAAAAAGTTGTTGTCGAATAGGCGACGACATCTTCTATTGATGCAACGATTCACCTATATAAACAACGAAAAGTGGCTTCGAATATGTGATGGCAACTTCTATTGTTGCATTAATTTAGCTACATAAACAACAAAAAGTTGTCATTGAATATGTGACGACGACTTCTATTGATGCGTCGGTTTAACTATAAAATTTGTTGTCGCAATTTATATGAAAAGTTGGTTTGAGATTGTTTGCCTATATCGTCGCTTATGCGACGTTTGATCAAGTTCGTCGCAAATGCCACATCACCTAAACCGACGTTTCAAAGACTCTAAATTCGTCGCCATATCAATGACATAATGTCACAATAGCGTCAAAACAACCGTCGCAAAATTGGCCAAATATGCTAGTGACAGAAGAGAATGAAGATCAAAGCTCAGAAAGAAGAGTGCATTGCACAGTATATCAGTTAGCAGAAGAAGCGAAAATTATGAAGAAATTCATGATTATTGTTCATCACAATAGGATCAACAATGTTCCTATGATAAAATCTTAGGAGGGTTAGCAAATGCAGAGATCAAATATCGAAAGGAAAAGCGTAGGCTCGGAGTGAGAAGCCTCAACAGTCGTCCAATCAGAGTGAGAATCCTCAACAGCCGTCTGATCAAGAGGTTGACTGTGTTGATCATCTAAATATAACAGACATCATTCATATGAGTGACCGTGGGCTTGAGGACTGTTGGAGGATCATGACCGTCGATCTGCAAGCCAGATCAATGGCAGGGATAAATTGCGGAGATTGGAAGGAGAATTAAATGACTCGCTAGTTCCAATCACGCAATTGGCCTAGATTTTCATATCTCATACACTTGGATATCGATGACTATGGTTGATCCAACAAGCGATCAATTTAAGTCATATTAATTTTTGACCGTCGGATGTGCAATCACCAGATCAATGACAGGTATAAATTGCGGATATCGAAAGGAGAATTAAATATCACGCTAGTTCCAATCCCACAATTAGTCAGGACCCTCCCATATTATAGCTTTGAAGCTCGATGATTGTGGTTGACTCACCAAAAATGCACAACTTCCAATTGCGGAGTTTGGGTGACGAGTTAAATCACTCGCAAGTTGTGGTTCTGCAATCATATGTGATCGTGGATTTTCTTCGAGTGTCTTCATGACCATTAGATCACATTTTAGTGGAAGGATGGGATAAGATGAAAGGGTTGAGACTTTGATTATCCGAATACCCGTCAACCGTTAGATCAAACCCGAATTCCTGTCAGCCGTTGGATCACTTTAAAGTGGAAGGATAGGTTAAGCAAGGTAAAAAGGATGAGAGTTCGATTATCCAAATATCCGCCAGCCATTGGATCAAACCTGAATTGTTGTCCATCGTCGGATCATTTTTTAGTGAAAGGATAGGATAAGTGAGATAAGATCTGAGATCTCATTTATGCGAAATTTTGTCAGCCATTAGATCATTCTAAGTGGAAGGACATGATAATCTAGAAGAGATGCATCACAGATAGATTGAGCCATCGATCTAGGATCATGATCGATGAACAACATTTAGTATGGGTATAAATATGCGAGGAGGTTATGCTCTAGAAAGTTTTAGATTTGAAATACCCGAAGCCCGAAAGTCTGAAATGAATAAGGACCATCAGATTTGGAGGGCATACGATGACCGTTGGATCAGGGTTGTTGGTCAGCAGACCATGTTAGCAAGGACACATGGTAGACCACGTTGGAATACCATGTCAACAGACCACGTCTACAAGAACATGTGGCAGACCATGTCAGTAGAACACGTCAGCAAGTACACATGGCATAATCAGATGATGACATGTGTCAAGAGGAAATTGGATCATGTCATGTCAACATGTGACGTCAATAACTTACTTCACTCCAGAAGGTTGACGTAAGGAGGAAAAAAGGGGTTGAGATTTGAAATCTCTGAAGTCCGGAGACTCGAAGGAGATCTCGACCATCGATCTGATGTCGGGTGCACTCACAATCGTTGATCATAATACAATAGAAGGATAGAATAAGAATAATAGAAAAAGTAGTGGAGTAAATGGTGTCCATCCATCTCATTTCTTGATTAAGTCCTGGCCGTCGGATTAAGCAATGAAGGATAGATGTAAGGATCAAATATGACCATTGATCTGGTTTCGTGATATAAATGTGAACCGTCCGATCTATTGGAGAAATCGTATTCGGGATATTTGAAAGGTTGGAAGTCTCGAAGACCTGAATGGTGAGGTCTCGAAGTCCCGACAATCATCCATCTCATCGGGATATTTAATTGTGGTTGTTGAATTGATAATCTCTCAAGTGCTCGTCTCGCCTCATGTGAGGTCACCTCCATTGGTTATATGGTAAAGATATTTAAAGGGAATAATGGAATGTGTTGATTAAATTGATAAACCTGTGGTTTGGTAACACTCAGTCACATTTAATGGTTTGAAGGAAGCGCCTCCACTGAGTTTGGTTTCTTTGAAAATAACAGAGATTAGGGATCGAGTTTAAAGGATGAAATGGATCCATATGTGATCAATTTACGAAAGGGCTTCACATTAAAAATAATAATCAATGATTATGGTTAAGTTAAACAAAGAAATGTGATGGTTCAAAACCAAGGAACACAGTGTGTCACTCTCACACTATTTTGAAGAATATATAAACAAGGAAGAGTGTTTAGAAGAAAATGTGTCTTTGCAGTCTGAATCAGAGAATATATTAATCAGAGAAGAAAAGAGAGATGCAGTAAAGACTTGATATAGAAGTTGTCCAGATTGAGAAAATAATGGTGTTTGGGTGGTGCAAGGGCAGGTTGGTGCCTGCAGAGGGAGTTGGTGCTTCCTTGTCAGTTGTAGCTAACTAAACAGGGGGTTGTAGCCTCCTACCAATTGGTGGTGGTAAACTAGGGTGTGGGTGCATCCTCATCAATCGGTGCTGATAAAAAAGGAAGTACATATTCCTTCTGTGTAACATGTAAAAAAAAAATTGCAGTTAATAGAAAAGAGTTTGTGGTTTTCCCAATTGGGTTCCACGATAAAATATTGTGTTAAATATCTGTTTGCATTAATAAATGAAAAACTGAAATAATTTTTGTGTCACTGACTCACCCCCCCCTCTCAGTGATAGGATCTGATCCTTAAATTGGTATGAGAGGGGGTTCCTTCAAAATAGGCTAACAAAATTGAAGGTAGATCCTGAAGATGGATCAACAAGAGGGAATGTCTAACAACAAAGCACCATTGTTCAATGGAGGAGGCTATGCTCTGTGGAAAATAAGGATGAAAAGCTTCATGTTGGCTCTTGGTTTTGATATCTAACAATCTGTTGTAGATGGTTACACTGCACCAACTACTCCACCCAAAGACATTGCAGGAAAGAAAATCTGTAATGAAAACTCAAGAGAAGTTAATGGAATTCTAGCAAGGTTGACTAATTCATATGTGTGAAAGTTATGCATTGCAAATCAGACAAAGAAATCTGGGACAAATTTGTGGTTGTATATGAAGGATATGACAAAGTCAATGAGGAAAAACTACAGAGCTATAGAAATCAGATTGAAAATCTAAAAATGAAAGAAGAATAAAATATTGTTGAGTACTTTCATAGGCTAGATGAAGTGTTTAACTCAATTAGAGCGGCAGGAGAAGAAATTACAGATAAACCCATTGTGAAAAAAATACTAAGTCCATTACCTATGAGATATGATGCAAATATTTCTTCAATTGAAGATAGATCTGATCTAAACACACTCACAGTTGATCAGCTCCATGGAATTTTTACAGCATAATAAATGAGAACAGGGGATGATAAATCAACAAAAGATGAAACAATTTTCAAAGATTCTAAGACAAATATAAATCAGAAGAAAAAACCTCAATCCAGCCATCATGAAGAATCTAATGTGGAAGAAGCCAATTTCATTAGAAAAATTCAAAAAGGATCAGGGAAGTACAAAGGCAAGCTTCCTTTCAAATGTTTTAACTATGGCAAAGTTGGTCATTTTTCATCCAAGTGTCCCTATCCCAAGGAGGACCCTGAAAATGAAGAAAACAAAACCAAACAATATAAGAAGAAGGAAAAACCCAACTACAAGAAAAAGTTTTACAAAGGGAAAAAAAATTTTACTCAAAAGAAGAAAACAACAGTTCATCAGAGTCTAGTGACAACGATGAATCTGATGAGGATGAAGTCCTTTTCTTAGGTATTGAAGAATATAATGAGATACAAAAACTTAAACATGAGAAAGAGTTAGAAGATGAAGTGGAAGTTAATATGGAGGAAGAACTTCTTAGTGCCTTGGATGAATTAAGAAAATAAAAAACCAGATATAGACAACTGAAAATGTTTTGTAGTTGAACAAAAGGAAAAACATGAACAAGAAGAAAAGGAGATGGAAAAACTCATGAGCAACTTGAAAAAACAAATCCTAGAAGCAAATAAGATCGAAGAAAGTTTGGAAAAATCTCTTAAAGAAAAACAAATAACCTATGAAATAATGGAGGAAAAAATAGTTCACCTAAAAAAGGAATTGGATACAAAAATCATTCAAACAAGATATGAAAATAGATCTAAAACATTAGATAATATTATTACCACGCAAAGGGATTTAGGTAATAAAAACGAAATAGGTTATTCTAAAAAAGAAATCCAAGTTAACTCAAAATCTTATGCAGAAGCTCTCCTCAGTACATTCAAGAAGAAAAATGAAGAGAAGATAAGTAATGATCAGGAATCCAGAGGATTACTTCCACCCATCAGGAAGGACGACAACACAATACCAAAGAAGCTTTGTCAAAACAGGTATCCTCTCATTTTCCTTGGTTATTTCTTTGCATGCTCTAATTTTGGACACAAAGCTATAAATTGTAGAGAATATAGAAGGAAAAATTCGAAGGTTAAGAACTATATCCCCAAGGATAACCAAGCAGTAAATCGAGTTAAAAGCATAAACTATAACTCCTTTACACCTCTATAAGAAGGGGACCTGGAATGCTTCATATGTCATAACTATGGACATAAGGCCATCAATTGTAGATTAATGGAAGTCTCAGAACAACCAAAGTTCATTAGAGAGGAAAAGAAACTTTGGAGAGAAAAAACATCAAAAAAGGAATGTCTTATTTCCCTAGAAGCTCAATATAAAAAATATATCTGGTACGTTGACAATGGGTGCTCAAAACATATGATAGGTAACAAGGACAAGTTTTCATACTTAGAGAAACAAAAGGGTAAATTTACATTTGGTGATAATGCTTCAAGTAACATACTTGGGAAAGGCACTGTGAGTTTGGGAAAAGACAAAGCCAGAAATGTGCTACTTGTAGAAAAACTGAAGCCTAGTTTATTAAGTTCCATCCAAACCTGTGATCAGGGGCACTTCTGCCTCTTTGATTCCAAAAAATGTGAGATTAGGAGAGAATACACAGGGAAATTAGTTGGTAATGCTCCTAGAATTCCTGAAAATGTATATATACCAAATGAAAAATTGAATGAGGAGTGTCATATAAATTTAGTAGATGAAAGTTGGCTATGGCATAAAAGGTTGGGGCATATTAACTTTGACAATCTAGTGAAATTCAACAACCTTGGTGCAGTAAGAAACTTGCCAAATATCATAAAACCCTCAAATGCTATGGGTAGACACTGTCAACTAGGGAAGAAAACTAGAATAAAGTTCAAGGCAAAAGAATACACAACCTCAAAGCCTTTAGAGCTTGTTCACACTGGCCTATGTGGACCTAAAAGGACCAAGAGTTTGAAAGGAGAGTATTACTATATGTTGTTCATTGATGATTTTACTAGAATGGGTTGGATATGTTTTCTCAAAGAAAAATCAGAAGCACTTAACAAATTCAAAGCCTTTAAAACCCTTGTTGAAAATGAAAAGGAGACAAAAATCAAATGTCTTAGATCAGACAATGGTGGTGAGTTTACCTCAAAATATTTTGATCTCTTATGTGAAACCCATGGAATAAAAAGACAATTATGTGCTGCCATAACACCTCAACAAAATAGGATTGTTGAGAAAAAGAATAGAACAGTTCATGAGGCTGCACGGACTATGCTCAATGAAGAAAAATTGTCAGATGGATATTGGAGGGAAGCTGTAAGAACAACAATATACATATTGAACAGAGGTCAGCTTAGGGTTAATAGTGATAAGACTCCTTATGAACTATGGCTTGGAAGAGCTCCATCAGTAAAATACTTCAAGGTCTTTGGAACTAAATGCTACATTAAAAGACTTGATGAGAGTCTTGGAAAATTTGATGCCAGATCTGATGAAGGTATTTTTCTTGGATATGATTCTAACAAGAAAGCATACAGATGCTACAATATTAGATTACATAAGATTTTTGAGAGTGCATATGTCAAGGTGGATGACCTAAAAACAATAAGGATCAAAAATCAAGAGGCCATACTTGAAAGTGAAGATGAAGATGATGATGAGACAATCGGCACACAAGTAGAAGAAGTAGAAGAAAATGAAAAATAAAGGGAAGAGGATGATATGGGTACTAGTGAAGAAGAAGAAGATAGTCAAGATGGATATATAAGAGAAGAATTCCCAATAAGAGACACAAAAACACCCTCAAGAATTACTCAAAAGAATCATCCTGAAGAACTGATTATTGGAGATATGAATGATGGAGTGCACATAAGAAGACAACTACTGTATAAAAAAAAATAGAATTGTTGTCACATGTTGAGTATATTGGAATCAAAGAGGCATCTAAAGATGAGAATTGGATCAAAGCTATGAATGAATAATTGGACCAAATTGAAAAAAATCAAACTTGGGAACTAGTTCCAAGACCAAAAAAAAAAAATGTCATTGGAACTAAATGGGTGTATAAAAACAAACTGAATGAGAATGGGCAAGTAATCGGGAACAAAGCTAGATTGGTATGTAAAGGGTATGCTCAGGTTGAAGGAGAAGACTATGAAGAAACCTTTGCACATGTTGCCACATTGGAGGCAATTAGGATGTTCCTAGCTTTCTCCAGCTACAAAAAATTTAAAGTGTACCAAATGGATGTCAAGTTAGCATTTCTCAATGGAAACTTAGAAGAGGAAGTCTATATCGAGAAACCAAAAGGATTTAAATTAACTAACAAAGAATACTATGTTTGTAAATTAAAGAAAGAACTCTATGGACTAAAGAAAGCACCCAGAGGATGGTACACAAGGCTAGATTCTTTTTTACAAAAACAAGGCCTCAAAATGGGATCAACAAACAACAATATTTATTGGAAAATTGATGGTAATACCATGATTATTGTGGAATTATATGTTGACGATATTATATTTGGCAGTAATGATGAAAAAATGAGTAAGGACTTTTCTAAGATAATGCAGAAAGAATTTGAAATGTCTTTGCTTGGTGACCTAAATTTCTTTCTTGGATTACAAATAATACAATCCAAAAGAGGAGTCTTTATCCATTAGTCTAATTATGTTAAAGATATGCTTAAGAGATTCCAGTTAGAGGATTGCAAACCTGTTAGTACACCTATGACAATTGGATGCAAACTAAGAAAGGATGATGAGTCCAAAGATGTAGATACAAAACACTACAGATCAATGATTGGGATTTTTCTCTATCTAATAGCTTCCAGACATGATGTCAAGAAAGTTGTTGGGATGGCAGCTATATTCCAAGCAACACCAAAGGAGAGCCATATTCAATATGTAAAAATAATCTTTAGATATTTGAAAGGAACCATAGATCTTGGTTTGTGGTACCCTAGCAAGGATTCATTCACTTTAAAATCCTATTCATATGTCGATTGGGAAGGAAGTGTAAACGCTAGAAAAAGTACAAGTGGAGGAGAATTCTTTTGGGGAGAATCGTTGGTAGCTTCGATAAGCAAGAAAAATTCCTCAATTTCTCTATATAGCACTAAAGCTCAATATATTGTAGTAGAATAATGTTGCACACAAGTGGAATGGATGAAACAAACCCTACAAGAAATCAAAATAGTATTTGAAGAACCTATTATTATCCACTGTGATAATACAAGCACTATAAGTCTCTCTAAGAACCCTGTCCAACACTCAAAATCGAAACACATTCCCATAAAGTACCACTATCTAAGAGATCAAGATGAAAATAAGAACATTAAATTGGAATATGTTCCAACACAAGAACAGGTGGCAGATATATTCACAAAACCCTTAAGAAGAGATGTATTTGAATATCTCAGGAAAAAATTGGGAGTAATCTTTCTTCTAAACTAAATCTCTCAAAATAAATAAAAATGCATCAATTGGAACCAAATCAGGGGGAGATGACAATCAATGTCAGAAGGAGTCATTCAGTTATGACAAGAAAAATGTGATTGCAAGAGGAGTTACCAATGGTCAAGACTCTGATCAGAAGTATTTAGACAGACAGATCACAGGGGGAGAAATCTTTTTCCATTGATGTCAAAGGGGGAGAGTAACTTCATAGGGGAGAAGCATCATCACAGGGGGATATTGTGTGTGATGTTTTGTGAGTTTCCATCAATGACAAAGGGGGATATTGTTGGACATAGTGTCATTGATGTCAATAGTATATCAGTTAGCAGAAGAAGCGAACTGTATGAAGATCAAATATCAGAAGGAAAAACGCAGTACAGAAGTGAATGAAGATCAAAGCTCAGAAGGAAGAGCGCATTGCACAGTATATCAGTTAGCAGAAGAAGAGGACAATATGAAGAAATTAATTATTATTATTGATCACGATACGATCAACAATGTTCTTATGATAAAATCTCAGGAGGGTTAGCAAATGCAGAGATCAAAGATCGGAAGGAAAAGAGTAAGCTTAGAGTGAGAAGACTCAGAAACTGTTCGATCAGAGTGAGAATCCTCAGCAGCCATCCGATCAAGAGGTTGACCGTGTTGATGGTCTAAATATAACATACATTGGTCATATGAGTGACCATGGGCTTGAGTACTGTTGGAGGATTGTGATCATCGATATGCAAGCCAGATCAACAACAGGGATAAATTGCGGAGATCGTAAGGAGAATTAAACAACTCACTAGTTCCAATCCCGCAATTGGCCTAGATCGTCAGATCTCATAGACTCAGATATTGATGACTATGGTTGATCCAACAAGCGATCAGTTTAAGTCATATTAATTCATGACCGTCGAATGCACAATCCCCATATCAACGACAGGGATGAATTGCGGAGATTGAAAGGAGAATTAAATATCGCGCTAGTTCCAATCCCGCAATTAGTCAGGACCATCTAATATTATAGCTTCAAAGATCGAAGATTGTGGTTGACTCACCAACAGTGCACAACTTCAAATTGCATAGTTTAGGTGACGAGTTAAATCACTCACAAGTTATGGTTCCACAATCATCTGTGATCATGGATCTGCTTCGAGTGTCTTCATGAACGTTGGATCACATTTTAGTGGAAGGACATGATAATATGAAAGGGTTGAGAATTTGATTATTCAAATAACCATCAGCCATCAGATCAAACCCGAATTCCTGTCAGCTGTCAGATCACTTTAAAGTGGAAGGATAGGTTAAGCAAGGTAAAAGGGCCGAGAGTTCGATTATACGAATACCTGCCAGCCATTGGATCAAACCCAAATTCCCGTTAGTCGTCAGATCATTTTCGAGTGGAAGGATATGATAAGAGAGATAAGATCTGAGATCTCATTATGTGAAATTTCATCAATCGTTGGATCATTCTAAGTGGCAGGATAGGATAATATGGAAGAGTTGCATCGTAGACAGATCAAGCCATCGATCTAGGATCATGATCGACGAACAACATTTAGTACGGGTATAAAGATGTGAGGAGGTTACGCTCCAGAAACTTTGAGATTTGAAATACCCAAAGCTCGAAAATCTGAAATGAATAAGGACCATCAGATTTGGAGGGCATACGATGACTATTGGATCAAGGTTGTTGATCAGCATACCATGTCAGAAAGGACACGTGGTATACCATGTCAGAATACCACATCTATAAGGACATATGGAAGGCCACATTAGCAGACCACGTCTACAAGGACACGTGGCATACCATGTTAGCAACTACACATGAAATAATTAGATGATGACATGTGTCAAGAGGAAATTGGCTCATGCCATGTCAACATGTGACATCAATAAGTTACGTCACTCCAGAAGATTGACGTACGAAGGAAATAAGGGGTTGGGATTTGAACTCTCTGAAGTCTGGAGACCCGAAGGAGATCTCGACCATCGATCTAATGTCAGGTGCACTCACAACCGTTGATTGGAACATAGTGGAAGGATAGCGTAAGCATAATAGACAAATTCGTGGATTAAATGGTTGCCATCCATATCATTGCTTGATTAATTCCTAGCCATCAGATTAAGCAATGAAGGATAGATGTAAGGATCGAATATGACCATTGATCTGGTTCCGTGATATAAATGTGAACAGTCTTATTTGTTCTGTGAAATCGTATTAGGGATATTTGAAAGGTTGGAAGTCTCGAAGACTCGAAGGGAGAAGTCTCGAAGTCCTGACAATCGGCCATCTCATCGGGAGATTGAATCGTGGTCGTTGAATTGATAAGCACTCAAGCACTCGTCTCGCCTCACGTGAGCTCACCACCATTGGTCATATGGTAAAGAGATTTAAAGGGAATAATGAAATGCATCGCTTAAATTGATAATCCTGTTGTTCGGTAACACTCGGTCACATGTAATGGTTTGAAGGAACCGCCTCTGCTGAGTTTGGTTTCTGTGAAAATAACAGAGATTAAGGATCGAGTTTAAAGGATGAAATTGATCCATATGTGATCAATTTATGAAATTCCTTCACAGTAAAGATAATAATCAGTGATTATGGTTAAGTTAAACAAAGACATGCAATGGTTCAAAACCAAGGGACATAGTGTGTCACTCTCACACTGTTTTGAAGAATATATAAACAAGGAAGAGTGTTGAGAAGAAAATGTGTCTCTACAGTCTGAATTAGAGAATATATTAATCAGAGAAGAAAAGAGAGATGCAGTAAAGACTTGATACAAAAGTTGTCCAGTTTGAGAAAATAAGGGTGGTTGGGTGGTGCAAGGGTAGGTTGGTGTCTGCAGAGGGATTTGGTGCTTCCTTGTCAGTTGTAGCTGACTAAACAGGGGGTTGTAGCCTCCTACCAGTTGGTGCTGGTAAACTAGGGTGTGGGTGCATCCTCATCAGTCGGTGTTGATTGAAAAGAAAGTACATCTTCCTTCTATGTAACATGTAAAACAAATTTTGCAGTTAATAGAAAAGAGATTGTGGTTTTCCCAATTGGGTTCCATGATAAAATATTGTGTTAAAATTATGTTTTCATTAATAAATGAAAAATTGAAATAATTGTTGTGTCACTGATTCACCCCCCCCTCTCAGTGACAGGATCTAATCCTTCATGGATGCCACATGTCACCTGGATTTGTGGCTTATGTATTCTTAAAATACTTATGGGACCTTGACACTTGTCATCATATGATTACACCATGTGTCCTTGCTGACGTCATTGTTGATGACGTGGGCTCTCAATGTGAGTGCTACGTGTCTTAACCTCGTGACTTCGGAACTTCGGCCTTCGGGTGAATTTACATCTTCTCAACTCCATTTCACCGAAGTGGTCAGCACCGAATTTGACGTTCATCCTAATCCGACGATCATCATGTATTGTCCATATCTAATGGTCCTCATTCATTTCAGCCTTTGGGACTTCGGGTATTTCGATTTCTCCACTTCCCAATTCTCCCGAAGTCAGATTCCCAAAAGTTTAACCTCCTCACAATGTTTAACCCGAAATGAATGTTGTTTGTTGATCGTGATCTTAGAACAATGACTGGATTTGTATGCGATGTTGCTTTGCCTAGGTTTAAATACAACGGTTCTTCTTCTTTGCGTATCCTATCCTTCCACTTAAAGTGATCCAATGACTATCGTGAATTCAAGTATTCAGAATCTCAACCCTTTTTCCATTCTTATCCTATCCTTCCATTCAACTTGATCCATCGATCAAGAATGGTCATGGAGAAGATCAACGATCAGGGATGATTGCGAGGTCCCAACTAGCACAATGTTTAAACCTATCGTCAAGCTCCGCAATGGAAAAATGGCTCGTTGATAGTGGAATAGATGCCAATCGTAGATCTATTTGGAGGGTGACGATCGACGGTCTACACTAATTGTGGGATTGGAATTAATGCATTGTTTAATTCTCCTTTCACTCTTCATAATCTATCCTTGTCGTTGATCTGGAGCTTACGTATCCAATAGTCCTGGCTTGATCTGATCATGTTTCTTCAATGCACATCATATCTTCTGAGCTTTGATCTTCATTCGCTAACCCTCATAATATTTAATCTATGCATACTTTCCTAATGTTTGACATCAATGAAAACACATTAATGACACTATGCCCAACAATATCCCCCTTTGTCATTGATGGAAACACACCAATTTCATACACAATCTCCCCCCTGTGATGATGCTTCACCCCACTGAAGTTACTCACCCCCTTTGACATCAATGGAAAATGGTTTCTTCCCCTATGGTATAGTTTTTTTTGTCCATATGGTTCTGACCAGAATCTGAACTCGAGTAAACCCTCCTGCGATCATACTTTTCCTGTCATAACTAAGTGACTCCTCCTGACTTTGATTGTTTTCTCCTCCTGAATTAGTGCCAATTGATGCATTATTTTCTTGAAAAATTAGATTGGAAGAGGGATTACTCCCAATCTTTTCTTGAGATTATCAAACTGGTGTGAGATATAACGCATTGTGTCCTTTCGTTTGGACCATCACACCTATTCATTTAACTTAACCATCATCTCTATTAATACAACAAAAAATGAGTTATGTTGAGGCACTTCCTTCAAACCATTACATATGACCACAAGCGCAGAAATGCGAGCTTATTAATTTAAATGATTGTCTCTTCTTTCGCCCTTTTCCTTTTAGCCTCCATATATCCAGTGTTGGGACCATGTTCTTTGGTACTTCATCCTTCGAGATGGCAGGCCTTTGCAACCTTTCAAATCTTCTGAATCAGATTCCACCGAACAAATCAGACGGTTCTCATTCATTTTGGGAGCTTGGGACTCCAGGGCTTCGGGGGTTCAGATAATCCCTGCTCTAATTTCCTCTGGAGTGATCACCTACCGAATAAGTCATAAAGAAATGGAGATCGCTTGCTATCGGTTAACACTTCAACTTATGCTATCCTTCCACTGTAATAGATCAACGGTCACGTTTTAATCTCCCGATGAGATGGATGATTATTGGTACTTCGAGATTTCATCCTTCATGATTTCCAGCCTCTTTACAAATCTCTGGAATAAAAGATGTGTGTCCATAATATTCAACAGTTGAGAATGCTCTCGAAGTGTTCTTCAGATCGGACGACTCATGTCCACTTCGAGACTTCGGGACTTAGGGCATTTGTTGGTGGTGAAACTCTCGAAGTAAAAAGTATCAGAGTGACGTAACTTGTTGATGTCAATTGTTGACATGGCACTTCCTAAGACCTGGATTCGTGGCTTACATATGATCAAAATACTTATGGGACCTTGACACTTGTCATCATCTGATTACGCCACGTGTCCTTACTGATGTCATTGTTGATGATGTGGGCTCTCAATGTGAGTACTACGTGTCTTAACCTCGTGACTTCGGAACTTCATCGTTAGGGTGAATTTACATGTTCTCGGCTCCATTTTTCCAAAGTGGTCAGCGTCGAATTTGACCATCATCCTGATCCAACAATCATCATGTATTGTCTAGATATAATGGTCCTGATTCATTTTGGCCTTCGGGACTTCGGGTATTTTGATTTCTCCACTTCCCAATTCTCCCAAAGTGATATTCCCTTAAGTGTAACCTCCTCACAAGTTTTAACCTGAAATGAGTGTTGATCGTTGATCGTGATCTTAGATCAGCGACTCAATCTGTCTGTGATGCTGCTTTTCCTGGGTTTAAATCCAACGGTTCTTCTTCTTTGCTTATCCTATCCTTCCACTTAAAGTGATCCAATGACTATTGGGAATTTGGGTATTCATAATCTCATCCCTTTTACCTTGCGTATCCTATCCTTCCACTCAACTTGATCCATTGGGCGATAATGGTCGCAGAGTAGATCAACAATCTGGGATGATTGTGAGGTGCCAACTGGCACAAAGTTTAAAACTATTGTCGAGCTCCGCAATGGAAAAAATGCTCGTTGATAGTGGAACTGATGCTAACCGTAGATCTATTTGGAGGATGACGATCAACGGACTAGACTAATTGCAGGATTAGAGTTAACACGTTGTTTAACTCTCCTTTCTCTCTCCGCAATCTATCCATGTCGTTGATCTGGCACTTGCATATCCAACAGTCCTTACTTGATCTGATCATGTTTATGTAATGCGTGCCATCTCTTTTGATCTTTGATCTTCATTCGCTAACCCTCCTGATCTTTAATATCTTCATATTGTCCTACTGTTTGACATCAATGACAACACATTAATGACACTATGTCCAACGTTATCTTGTTCATGTGATCTTCATAGTTGCTCGAGTTGTAGGAAGACTTATTATGGGATGATGGAGGCCACTGCACATGATAGTTTAATGGAAGAGGTTAGTATCTTGATCATCTATCTGTTCTTCCTTGATTATATATATAATTACAAATCATTAATCCTATATATAGTTTATTGTGTGATTTTTTTTCTATATCTAATTATTTCATGTGTGCAGTTGTTGTGATTCAATAAAAAACCTTTGTCGCCTCCATATGCATCAATGAAAGTTTATAGTATTGATGCTACAGTAGCAAAAACTTGCTTGTTTGGTTTACCACACATGTGGGTATTATGAAACTTTGTTCAACATTATTATCTATCTAACAACCTATGTGTTACCTTATAAAAAATTTAAACTATTGAAATTATTTTAATGGTAATTATATACTCTAGGTTTTTATGGGTTTTGAATAAAAACAAACCTATTGATCAAAGAAAATACCCAAAAATGAAATAAAATGGAACCAAACCAGAAACTAGAAAGGAGAAGTAATTAACAAGACAAAACATAGAAAATGCATCTAAGTTGAGGATTGAAGGATATCATCAAACATATGACATGGATGTTGTAGCCTCCAACCAAGTAACCATACACAATCAATTCACTAGTCTAGTAGTTCTCTAAGGATTGACCCGAGATATTCACATGCATGAATAATGACCTGAAAGAAGACACTAATTTAGGTCAAGAACTACATATTGTGAATTTAGTAGGATTGGACTCATAGTAAAAGATTTCTAACTTGCAAAAAAATTTCCTAGATAGGAACTCCTTATACATATGTGCATTCCATTGATGCAACTCTCAAGCCTTCAAGCATAGGACAACAAAAATAATATACAACCTAAAATATGACTTGTGCCACTCCTTTCAATCATGAACATGAATTGTACCATCATATCTTTTGTGTATATATCTCTTTGTGTATCTAATGCAAAAATGTTATCCCTCTTATTTATAGGGAACTTATTAAAATCCACATAATGGAAGTGTTCTACTAGAGGGAGTTTTAGAGAAAATGCGAAATCAAGGCATTGTGGTTTCATGGTTAACCCAATTATCTATTTTATACCATATTTTTATTGGGGTATTATTCGCCCACGGGGGTTGGAATTCCATAATGGAGAGCCTAAGTTTGGGGTTCCCATGTTGGTTTCTCCATAGGGGATTGATCAATACACTCATAAAATTCTTGTGGTTAACTAATGTAAGATTGTAGTGCAATTAGAGATGTTAAGGAACAATGGCCTGATAAAGTGAACATAGATCAAAAGGGTTATCAAAGCTTCGTTGGAAAGACAATAAGGGGAAGTTATAAGTAGGAAGGGTAGAGAATTGAGAGAAGTGATAAGGAAATAAAATAGCAAAGGCGGATACTCTTTGTTAAACATGCACCATTTTGTGGAATATATTGAGGCCACCAAAACCTGACGTGAATGCGTTGTCATAAATATGAGCTCCAATGAAAAGTGATAGGTATGAAAGTTCCTCACACAATTTCATAAAAAGTATCAATAATTCATAAAAGACTTGATATGGTTCTGATTAACATTTAGTAACCACGTACTCTAAAATTTATATGTTTTTCACCTTTTACAGACACATTTTTCTTACCACTTCTGTCCAAAATATTCTGTCCAAAATATAGTAATTTTTTTATAAGGATCATTGGAATTGTAGATTTCAGTTGTTTAAATTACACAATTTGGATTCTCTAACGATTTTTCAAAGTGTTGAAATAACCAAATCACAGTGATAATTGCTAGAAAAAATAAATAAATAATGTAAAAGGTTTAGATTTATCCTTTATTTCAAAGTGTTGAAATAACCAAATTACAGTGATAATTGCTAGAAAAAATAAATAAATAATGTAAAAGGTTTAGATTTATCCTTTAGTAGTACTTTTTTTTTACAATGAAAATATATTTCTTGTTTGAGTTCTCATCTTGCAATATAATAAAATTTGTATCATTATTTTACTAATATTTATCAAATTTATAATGAAAAAAGTTCTTTTAATATATTTTCAATATTTTTTTTATGATAACATTTTCATAAAAATAGAATTTACACGTGGAAATCCTCCATCACAAATTTTAATGCAGGTTATGAATAATTTAATTATAATAAAATTTGTATAATTATTTTACTAATATTTTTCAAATTTATAATGAAAAAATAAGTTCTTTTAATATATTCTCAATATGTTTTTTTATAACATTTTCATTAAAAATAGGATTTACACGTGGAAGTCCTCCATTAAAAGTTTTAATGCATGTTATGAAAGAAAGTATATGATGTAATTTAATTAAGAGGTATAACAACATTTGATTTATGTAATGGTGTATTTCTTAATAATTTTGGATTTTTTTAACTTATAAAATAATTAATTAATTAAAAAAGAAAAAAAGAAATTTATAATACATGGTGATCTGATAAAACATAACATATGTAATAAATAATTAAATAATAGTTTTTATCATATTGTGCTCGATATATGTCTCTTCACTTTCTCTTTCAAACCCCCAAATGTAACATAATTTTTTATGTTTTAATAATCATAGTAATTTCATAAATAATTAAATAATAGTCTTTACCATATTGTGCTCGATATTTGTCTCTTCACTTTCTATTTCAAACCCCCAAAATGTGACATAAATTTTTATGTTTTAATAATCATAGTAATTTGAACCAAAAAAATTTATTTGCTACGAATCTGTCACATTTATGCTTGAGGGTGGCATCAAATCCTCTAGGAAATCTAGTTTCTGTTACGAGAGTTGTAATCTGTTTTTGCTCATCAATAAATTATTTCAAATTGTTGAAGCATATGTATTGCCACCTCGATTTAGCCTAAGATGCACTTAAAAAGGTTTTTCATGAATTTCTCCATGGAAGAAACACCATTAAGATATTGTTGTAGGAGGTAGAAATTTTTCAATACATTTTCTATGTGCCATCAACTACAGACACCCATGTTCCACATAGCTATATCTTAACCTATGTTATATTTCTTTGCAGTCTCACCCACTCAGCAGAGTTTCACTCCATATCTAGCCATCCCCCTGACACCAGATCGTGTTTTATGGTTGATTCCACCAATCATCACCCCCCAACCAAGGGAAGTTCTTGAATTCCCTATATTCCAAACATTGTTCATGATTATCAGCCCATTCACCTTCACCAATACATTTTCTGACACCATTTTGATCATCCAAATGTCAAGAAGCCCTTTTGCTTCTTGCAGTCGCATCACCTTTCGTGTCAACATCAAAAAATTCCTATAAAGGTGGAAGTATATTGGTTCTTATTCCATTGTCAATGAGTAGCCTCAGACAACACATAGAGAGTCCTCATTTCCCTCTGATGTACTTGATCCCCATGACAATGGAATCCAACACAGTTTCATGTTACAGTGGATCTTACTTTGCGACCATTGCAGTTTTTAGTAGCAGTCGAATGTTAGGGTCCTAACTCGCACATAGGTAGAACAATATATTCAAATGTAATAAAGGTCAATATTAATAAGGCCTTGCAATAAAATATAATAAGTCGAATGTAAGAAGACCTAATAAAAGCTTTTGCTTCTAGAAGGATCTTCCTCTAGATGCTTCTTTTGATAGACATATTTAGTATAAATAGGAATCGAGGGTATGAGAACCCTAGCTTGGATATTATTGCAATAAAGCTTTGCTTGACTAGAGGTTGCCCCCTCGAAGAGGCCCGTGAACACTTCTCTCAAAATCAAAGTGTTATTTCTGTTGTTATTCTTATATCATTTCAGTGTTATTGTGGTGATTATTCTGGTTATATTATTGTTATTATGCCATTTCTAGCATTTTATTTATGTTATGCATACTTTTTGTATCTGGTATACTACAAGTGGTATGAGAGCACTTTCCTTGGCAGAAATTGTGGGTAAATTTGTTTTTCATAATAGAGACGTATTCTGGCATCTTTAAGCCACAAATATTTTTCGTTACGCGCATAAACCCACGGTTGAGGGATTCATACATGCAGGAAATACAAGTGGTTCTTAAGCGCACATCTGTTGGCCACCTTTGTAACCCATGCTGTTACCCCTTCGAGTGGTAGCGCATCAGACAACACCTGTGTATGGATCAGCCTAGATTTCCTGAAGCCCTATTTAAATAAACCGATCAGCTTCCTAACTGCTATATGGCCATCGAGAACAACACTCGGGAAGATACTCTTTAGTACCTGGGTAGTTGGGTAGTACGACTAAGGGTATGGTCTATCCTCCTTAGTTAGTGCCCTGAGATATTGGGTCGAGTACTACTGTTGGACCCTGGACGTATATCAGAGAGCTATAGCATAGGGAAAACCATTGTCTATAGAACCCTTGAATACCTAACCTTTGGGGACAGAAACACAAAAAAATTAAAACATATATGATCTATTTCTGCACAACTGTGTTCGAGTTTCCAAGTAAATACAATTTTTTTTATGGTTAAGAATTTGGGCATTTCTTCTCTGCAATATTCTTCAGACCGGAGTATAACTCCGCAGGTGTATTAAGAAAAAAAAAAAGTCTGGAAATTTTTTCACCATTATTTGAGACACGTTCCATTGGATTCATCTCTTTTCCCTTATCACATTCATACATATCAATTTTCGGCAAAACATTTGACCCCGCCCACCCCTTTTGAGTTCCCCCATCCTCATGGCCCATACCCGTAGCCAAGACTTGGAAGCTCGCTTCAACACCTTGCAATATAGTCTCATTGAGACCCAATAAGAAGTGAAACAACTAACTTCCAATGTTGTCGCCATCAATACAACCATACAGTCCTCAATGGAGGAAATCAAACAAGACCTCACCACCCAACTTGAATATGTCTTTTCGACACTCTGCACCAAACTGCATATCCCTTCAAATAACCCTTCCTCTTCCTCACCTCCACATACTGCAAGTGAACATTCCTCTCATTCTCATAACTTTCAGAACTATCACTTTCAATGTGACCTACGCCTTCCGCAGGTGGATGTAACAAAATTTGATGGCTTGGACCCCACTAGTTGGGTAACCCAAATGGAACATTATTTCTCTTTATACAACATTACATATGACTTGGCCAAACTTCGGTATGGTGTTCTCCATCTAGATCAAGAACGTTGGCAATGGTGGCAATGGAGAAAAAATTCTTGTCAAGGGTATATTGCTTGGACACACTTTGTGGTAGAGCTTTATGAATGCTTTGACACTGACATCAATCATTTATGTCGTTTGACAAAGTTGAAACAATCAGGAACAATGGAAGACTTTATAGCTACCTTTGAGCGCCTGACTTTTCAGACAAAGGGTATGTCTGATGCCTTTTTTCGAGAATGTTTTATCAGTGGCCTCAAGGATGAGATTTGGGCCCATGTCCTCATGGCTCGGCCTCAGAGTTGGGTAAAGGATACTAAAAGAGATAAAGAATCACAACAGATTGTATCTTCTCAAAACCGGAAACCCTCCTTTATCCCTCGCCCTAAACCAGTAAATCCCACTACTCCCTCCACTCCACTAAAGATCCAAAAATTGACTAGGGCTGAAATGGTTGAACACCAACTCAAAGACCTTTGTTATAATTGTGATGACAAATATTTCCTGGGCCATAAGTGTAAGGAAAAAAAGATTTTTATGGCCATCTACAAGAATATTTCGAAAGAGGATGTTGAAACTCCCCTTGTGTATGAGTCACCTGAAACCCCCAACATAACCCCTCCCTTAGACCCTCCCGAAGTAGAACCGGTCATTTCCCTCAATGCTCTCACTGGCTTCTCCACTCCCCAAACCCTCAAGCTAATCGACTACATCAAGCATCGCAAGGTCATCATTCTGGTTGATAGTGGAAGCACCCATAATTTTATTCATTGCCGCATTGCCCATGAAACTCATTGCTACATACATGCCGTCAATAATTTCCAAATCATGATTTTTAATGGTGGCTCCATGAAATGTGGAGGGAATTGTGAAAATGTTTGTCTCCAAATTGGTGACTACCACCTGAAATCTCATATGTTTTCTATCGACATGGGCGATTGTGATATTGTGTTGGGTGCAAACTGGCTAAGGACTTTGGGTCCCATTCTTATGGATTTTAAGGAATTAACCATGCAATTTGACTAGGAGGGCCACCAATATAAGTTCCAAGGCATCATCATCAGCTCATGTCAGATGATTAGTTCCCATCGCATGGAATAGCTGCTCAAAAAGGGTCATTCTAGTGTTATTGCTTACCTCCATGCCATACAAGCAACAGAAACACCCTCGGTGCCACAAGACCTCCAAGCCATCCTTTCTAAACATCAAGTGGTCTTTTCCACTCCCCAATGAATCCCTCCTTCATGTGGTGTTCATGATCATTCCATTCCCCTTGTACCCGGAATCCTTCTTCCCAATATCCGTCCGTATCGTCACCCATTTTCCCAAAAAAATGAAATTGAGAAAATGGTTCAGTAACTTTTTACTGTAGATGTTATCCTCCCTAGTACAAGCCCATACTCTTTTCATGTGGTCATGGTACTAAAGAAATAAGGTTCTTGGCGAATGTGTCCCGACTTCCGTGCCCTCAACAAACTTACCATTAAAGACAAATTTCTCATTCATGTCATTGATGACCTCCTAGATGAACTGAGTGGCGCCCAATTCTTTACTAAACTTGATCTTCATTCGGGCTACCACCAGATACATACGAAAGAGGCAAACATTCCCAAGACTACCTTTAGAACTCATGAGGGCCACTATGAGTTTTTGGTCATGCCCTTTGACTTGTGTAATGCCCCCTTCACCTTCCAAAGCCTCATGAATCATGTCTTCCATCTTTTTCTCTGTCATTTTGTCTTAGTTTTCTTTGATGATATCCTCATCTATAGCAAGAACTGGACATAACATCTTGCTCATGTGGATTGATTTCTCCATCTACTCTCTCAGCACCAACTTTTCCTGAAACAGTCTAAATGTGCTTTTGGTGCCTCGAAAGTAGAGTACTTGGGCCATCTGGTTGGAAAGGATGGCGTCAGGGTGGATCCTAAAAAAATTGAAGCTATGCAAGACTGGCCTCACCCAAAGACTCTCAAAAGATTGTGTGGTTTTTTGGGCTTAACAGGTTATTATGGCAAGTTTGTTAAGAATTACGCAAAGATTCTGGCACCTCTCACTGCTCTCCTAAAAAAGAACTCTTTCACTTGGACTCCAACTGTTGCTGAATATTTTCAAACCTTGAATATGGCCATGTTCAATACTCCAGTCTTGGCCCTTCCTGATTTCACAAAGACCTTTGTCTTGGAATGTGATACTTCAGGGAAAGGAATTGGTGTTGTCCTTATGCAAGAGGGTCAGTCTTTGGCCTTTACCAGCAAGCAACTATCTGAAAGAAATCTGGGCAAATCTATCTATGAAAAGGAAATGTTGGCTATTCTGCATGTCGTTGATTTGTGGCACCCTTATCTATTGGGGCAGCGCTTCCAAATTAAGACAGACCATCAAAGCCTCAAGTATTTTCCGGAACAACACATTTCCTCCCCGGAGCAACAAAAATGGGTGACTAAGCTATTTGGATATGATTATGAGATCATTTACAAGAAAGGAAAAGAAAATTTGGTTTTGGATGCACTTTCCCGCAAACATGAATATGATGGATCCCTTTTTTCTCTTTCCTTCATTGTACCAGATTATCTCCAAGCCATTTGCCAGGAATGGCTACAAGATCCCAAAAGTTCGCAGTTGATCCAACAATTGCAGTCCAGTGCTCCATCTCCCCAAGGGTACTCTTGGCTCCATGATGAGCTTCGATACAAAGACCGTTTGTATTTAAGTAAACAATCAAAGCTTAAATCCATGTTACTTTCTGAGCTTCATGCTACACCAAAAGCAGGGCACTCTGGGTTCACCAAAACCTATGACAGGGTCAAACGTTCTTTTTTATGGGATGGTATGAAACAAGACATTCGTAATTTTGTCACCGAATGTGATGTGTGTCAATGCAACAAGGGAGAAACAGTCAAATCTCTGGGCACACTACAACTGCTCCCGATTGCACCTGTTATTTGGAAGGACATCTCTATGGATTTTATTACAGGCTTACCCAAATCGGGAAATAAATCAGTCATCATGCTGGTTGTTGATCACCTTTCCATGTATGCTCATTTCTGCGCTCTTCAACACCTGTTTACAGAATCCAAAGTGGCTCAAATTTTCATGGATTAGATCTTCAAGCTTCATGGCATGCCACACTCTATTGTTTTTTATCACGACCCAACTTTCACAAACAATTTTTGGCAAAAACTGTTCAAGATACAAGGAACCCAATTGCATCTTAGTATAGCTTATCATCCCTAGACTGATGGTCAAACAAAAGTTGTCAACAAGTGTTTGGAAACATATTTGATGTGTTTTTCCTCGGAAAAGAAAAATCAATGGGCTCAATGGTTACCCATAGCTGAATGGTGGTACAACACTTCATACCATATAGCTACACACATGACTACTTTTGAAGCGGTATATGGACAGAAGCCACATTTAGTTCTCTCATACTTACCAGGTGTCTCGAAGGTCCAGGTGGTTGACCAAACACTTAAAGTTCGAGAGGATGTTCTTGATACCCTCAAAGAGAATTTGGTCATGGCACAGAATCGCATGAAGAAACAAGTAGATCGAGGTCGCTCTGAACATCAATTTGAAGAAGGGGATCAGATGTTTCTTTTCTTGCAACCTTACAAGAATAATTCCCTCAAGGCTGAGCATTGTCAAAAGCTAGCACCCAAATTTTATGGTCCTTATATAGTTCTAGCGCCCAAAGCATGTGGGACAGGTGGCCTATCAGTTAGCTTTTCCAAGTCATTCGAAGCTACATCCCGTTTTTCATGTTTCCTACTTAAAGAAGGTGATCGGAACTAAGTGCCAAATTCAAACCAACCTTCCTGAGTTAGCCGAAGAAGGATCCATTTGGCTACAACCAAAAGAATTTTTAGACCAGCGTGAGCGTCGCCTGTGTTAGAGAACCATCAAGAAAGTGTTAATCTAGTGGAAAGATACAACTCCAACAGATGCCACTTGGGAACCAACTACCATTCTGCAACAATTTCCACATCTCAAGCCTTGAGGACAAGGTTGTTTTTAAGGGGGAGGACATGTTAGGGTCCTAATCCACACATAGGTAGAACAATATATTCGGATGTAATAAAGGTCATTATTAATAAGGCCTTGCAATAAAATAGAATAAGTCAAAAGTAAGAAGACATAATAGAAGCTTATGCTTCTAGAAGGATCTTCCTCTAGATGTTTCTTTTGATAGACATATTTAGTATAAATAGGAGTCAAGGGTATGATAACCCTAGCTTGGGTATTATTGTAATAGAGCTCTGCTCGATTAGAGGTTGCCCCCTCAAAGAGGCCCATGAACATTTCTCTCAGAATCAAAGTTTTATTTATGTTGTTATTCTTATATCATTTCAGTGTTATTGTGGTGATTATTCTGGTTATATTGTTGTTATTCTGCCATTTCTAGCATTTCATTTCTATTCTACATACTTTATTATATCTGGTATACTACATCGAAGACCTCTGAATTTGATAGGCCATCAATTCCTCTGAGTCATTCACCACTCAATTCAAAGATAGTTCAGTGATCAGAACCACCATCTTTTTTTTGTGATGCACCTAAGGGCATTGCAGATGTTCACTCCATCAACAATTTCAGTTATTGTTATCCTTTTATGATTTCATGACATGAGCATGGGGCATGCCTGCCTCATTTGTAAAAAAATTAATGTTTTGGAGAATACCTAATACAAATATTTTTGTCCCCTATCCCTCCAACGTATTTCTCTCACTGTCCCTCAAGACAAAGTTCTCTCGCACTTCTATACAATGAAATCATCACCAAAATAAACGATGATATATTTCGGGTATATGTATTCTATGAACCTCACACATCATGGCACATCTATTATTGCCGGAAAAAATCTCACCAAAAACAAAAACAATGTATGAAGAAACAATTAGCAGAAAGCACAACATACTCCCAATAAATATGGAAGGATTACACTCAATTTGGAAAAATAAGCACAAAAATATGAAAAAGTGGGTTTGAAAGTCTACATGTATTCAACACTTCTAGCGCATGCACATCCATGCAATCTAACACAATGTACGACGTGCATAGTACGCGGAATGTGCGACTGATAGACGAAAAACCTACACGAATGCAAAAATGGTGCATTGATGATTTTGGTCGAGCCTCCACCACTTTTGGGATGGATTGGATCTCCGCCATACCCAAAATTGCCCCCAAATGCTTCCCTGGGATCACTGAAAGGGATGGGAGGTACCTCCAAAGACCCCCCATTCACATTGGAAACCATCTTGGAAAAAGCTTTCCATCCTCCTATAAATAAAGGGCCATTGTATGGAGAAAAGAGGAAGCAATTTCAGTATTGTTATGCTATTTAATTTGTCTTTAAGAAGCCATCTTTGTCCTTGAAATCTTTGAGCATTCATAGAAAGGGTTGCCCCTCTCTCCTCTTGAGAAGTTCAACCATCAATTCTTCACTATTGTATTTTCATTTTTAGCCATTGCTAGAATAGAGAAACATTTGTATTTGGGGACTCAGGATACTTCCTAAGGAGGAAGAGGGGACTCATAAGTTCCCATATTTCTCTAATTCATTATCAATTCAAAGCTAAGTCTCATTTGGTAGTTATTCCTTGTGTCTCTTCCTTGCATCTATTTTAGTTCTTCCATGCTTAGTTTAGTTTTATTTTTTTTCTATTTACTTCTTGTTTTCTATTTAGTTGAGCCATTAATCAACTAACAAACTATTGTGTTGTCTTTCTAGCCAAACTAGATAGTTAAGGGACCGTTTTTGGCTCACCCAAGTGGAAAAAACAACCCAACATTTATCCTTGAGGATAAGGCTTCTTTTGAAGGGGAAGAGCATGTTAGGATTCTATCCTAACCCCTCTTAGTTGGTTATTAGTTAGCATGATATATATTTTCCATGTAATAAAGGTCGACATTAGTTAATAAGGCCTATTAAATAAATGTGAACAAGTCAATGTAAGAAGACCTAATAGAATATTTTTCTTCTAGAAGGATCTTTATCTAGAATGTTATTTAAAAGATATAATTAGTATAAATAAGAGTAGGAGGTATCAGAAAGTTGTCTGGAGAAATTATTGTAATAGAGATCTGCTCTGCTAGAGTTTTTCCGCTCGAACAGGTAAGTGAACATTGCTTTCTTGAATAAAAGTATTATTTCTGGCATTACTCTCTCAGTATTTTGTTGTTCCCTTAATAATTGCTAAATATTCCAATTTTTGCATAATATATTACATCTGGTACCTTACACAGATTGTAAGTCTTATGCCACTCCTTTTCAATCTAGAGTAAATAAGAAAAAAATTTGTTAAACTCCCAAATTCAATGCTACAATTTATTGAAAAATGGTCGATAGTATCATTTATATTACTCAAAGTTTACCTAACATTTTTCCTTTGTTGTTAGTGTGGTTTCCAGGTTTATGTAGGACCCCAGAGAAATCCATTAGAAAGGAGTCAAATGAATTGTCCTATATCTCAAGGGTACCACTCATTTTGGTATCAAGTATTGTCGAAGTTCATATTCATTGGTTGGCTTCACCGATTCCTATTGGGTTGGTGACGATGATGATCATAAGTCCACTTATGGATATGTTTTTTGCTTCAACACTAGACCGTTGGTTTGGATGTGCAAGAAAAATAATGTAGTCTCCTTGTTGACTACAGAAGCCAAATATCAAGGCATCGTTCATGCAAGTACAAAGGTAGTATGGATTCGTCAAATTCTGGATGAACTGGATTCCTGTTCCGTCCTCGACTACAATCTACCGCAATAATCAGAGTGTCATTCAAGTGGTTGAAAATTATGTTTCTCGCAGTAAGATGAAGCATGTTGAGCTCCATGCTCACAATCTGAGACAATTGGTTCATGAGAATGTTGTCTCTCTTGTCTATTGAACCATCAATGGTCATATAACTGATATATTCACTAATCCTTTATATAAATCTAGAATTATCAAGCTCTGTATGGTGGTTGGTTTTCAGGAAGCTACAATTATGGGGAGGTGTCATAATGACATAGTTTCACCTCCTAAATATCAAGAGGTGTGTTTTGATAGGGGATTGTTGGAACATCAAGTTTTGATGGTTCATCACACTTCTCCTAGAATTAGTTGGTCATGCGGTCGACCTACATTTGGAAAAAATTGGTCGAAAAATTGACCAATATTCGAAGATATCCAATTGGTGGATCGACCAAACAAGCAATTGACTACAAGTTGGACGCATGGATGGTCGGGTCGAGCACCCTTTTCTAGCCAATTGACAACATGGATTTGACGGAGTCAACTCTAACAACCAATGGATATATGTTGAAAAGATCCTTCCAATTTCAAGGAATTTGGTTAGATATTGAAGTGTTCCATTTCCGACTGGCTCAAAATAGTTTTCTGACAATTTTGGTAATTTACTATTTTTAGCAGGTTTTAACTTCCGGGGCCATTTTGAGGGCCTAAATGAAGGTTTTTTGAGATTGAGGTTCTCAATGATAGTCAAAGGAATCATTTATCCCCCAAAATGAATCTCCTCGATGATACCTTTCCAACGAGCTATCACACACCTAAAACGGAGATCGTATGCAAAAGTTACGAGCCCGGGAAGTTGATGTACTAACTTACCCAAACGGGGCCCACATGACTTTTGGCGCTTCATCTCCTAGGGTTAGGTTTTTGGATGTCTATGACTTTTGGCATTCTCTTCTATTGTAAAAAGGCCTCTAGAGCCTCATTGTAATCATCTTATCACGGATGCGAGTAGCAGCCACATCTCTTCTCAGAGATAAGCTACCAGTGCCCTAGCTAGTTTATTTACATTCTGTCTGTAAGCATATTTCAGTCATTTGTGATTAATAAAATGAAGTCTTATTTCCACTGCATCTCTGCGTTTATGTGTATTTCTTTATTTCATTGTGTTCCTACATAAATCCAGATCAGTGGTGTCAGAGCGGTCTGCTCATTCTCGATCCTTCTTTGCATGTCCCCAACGAGATCAGGGTATAAGGAGTTGGGGCTCGATCTGGTTGAACCTTTGCGAGATCATCCTCGCAAACCTCGAAGACCGCCCATGGGGGAAGAAAAGAAAGATGAGGGAGCAGGAGATCCTATCAAAATGTTGCTCGAGGAGGCCCTCGAGAAACAAAGGAATGCGATGATGGACAACTTTGC
>ML790987.1:78769-92543 GCA_009831015.1 Picea engelmannii
ACACACACACACACACACACACACACACACACATATATATATATATATATATATATATATATATATATATATATTAATTTAATTAAAAGATATAAGTAGATTTAATTTATACAATTATATATTTCTTGATTATTTTAATTTTAAATTATTTAATTTATATAAAAAGTAATTATTTAAAAAAAAATTATAATGATGATGATGATTAGCATCCACTAAGATCTAATTGGTCTTTAGTACCTTAAGAGGGTAAGTGATTACTTACGATTCTTTAAAATTTTGTTTTTTTGCTAGAAAAGCATTAAGAGAAGCTTTCCAAGATCACCATACTTTTGTTGAGTTAAGAGGTTAGGAAGGTTGGTAGTGTGATCAATATTTTGAAAATGAGATCTAATATGGGTATAGGCTAGACAATCTAAGAGAAAGTGTTTTTCATCTTCAACCTTCTTAGTGTCACAAAGCTGACACACTCTTTCATCCCATGGCGTTTTAGGAATTGACCAACTCCTAATTTCACTATGGAGCTTGTGAGAATTTGTTCTTATCTTGGCAATGCTTTTTTTTTTCTTTACACTTGGTTATAGGTAAATCATAAATAAATATTCGTCACCACATTGTGTTCGATATTTATCTCTTCCCTTCCTCCTTAAAACCCCCCAAAAAAAAAATGTGATAGAAACAAATAATTTAATAGAAAATTTTGTGCACTTCCTTCTTAAAACCCAAACAAAAATGTAATAGAAAAATTTAAAAATATTTGATAGAAAATTTTGTATATTTTTTTAACCATTATTTTAAAAATGTATTTCATTTTTTTTATTTATGAAAGAAACATTATTAAGACAAGACATTGTTGTAGGAGATATGTATTTCATGATTTTGTCTATGAAAGAAACACTATGAAGACAAGACATTGTTGTAGAAGAATTTTTTTTCTAATACGTCTTCTATGTGCCACCAGCACTAAGATGAAATGAACAACAAATATAAAAACGTAATTTCTTGCTTAGGCTAGCTACCCTGGATTTAAGAACATGGTTTTGTGATATTTTAATTAAATTATGAAATATAATGAAGAAAATAAGACATGTTATCCTTTAATTTTATGATGACAAAATATGTGAATTGTGTTATTGCAAAAAACTTTCATCTTAAATTAGGATGGCAATTAATATCTTCTGGTAGGAGTAGATATTGTACACACATTACACACCAAAACTATTTTTTTCATTACTTATTCTCAATATAAATACATTTATAAAACTATTATTAGATCTAACTTATTCTAAACTTAGAGATTATGGTTGAGAAAATATCTCAACAAACTTAAACCATATTTAAAGTAATCATTAATCCTAACACCCTTCCTTAATGATTACTTTACAAATAACAACACAACACTCATGCATAAACATATATTCTTCAAACTCTCATCCTCTGCCTGATCTGGTCTTCGTCAACATTTCTACCCACTCCGCAATCTCACAGACTACACTCTTTCTCCACCACATCTTCGAGCTTCTCATTTGATCCATTTAAGTAAAACCACTTCTGACCATCATGACATAATTGCAATGTCCAACAATATTGACATACTTGGCTCATTGGGGCTTTCGCAAGAAAAGTTGTCAAGTATTAAATCACTCTATGGACTTACTTCCATCCTAGTAGTATGCATCAAAATACATACTTCCAACTATGTAAGTAAGTAGTTTAGACATAGAATAAACTCAAAATTCAATCATACAATTGACCTTCTTCACAAACACCACATTACACACATAAGATAACCTGTAATTGTTGATCTTGAAGCCTCGAAGGACAACAAGATCCATCAGTGTATGACATACTGTAAACATGACCAAACCAGTAAACATGTTCTTCAATAGCACCAAAGTACCTTAAGAACCATCGATTTACATTATGTTACTATGTTCAATTCATTGGTTCTTCATAATGTATTACAAAAAGAAAATATAGCATACAATACATCTACAACCCACATCACACAATAAAACTAACAATGAAACTTTGCAACTGGTACTCAAAAGACTTGTCTTCAACAATTCCTACTTTCATTTGAAACAAAGGCATTAATGGTTGTGGATGTACCCTCTTGCAGGTGACATCATTGGCCTTTCTCAATTTCACACAATGAAATACACTTGTAGCTAACTAAATGACCAATATACAATTTAGGAACAATCGGACATCTGAGTCAGACTCCTTTGCTATGGAAATGTGTCTCTTCTAAGCAGTGAAAGGTGGCTCTTACGCTCTTCAATGAACAACATTTATACCCACCCCATAATCTCACAGACTACACTCTTTATCCACCACATCTTTGAGCTTCCCACTTGATCCATTTAAAATAAAACCACTTCTAACCATCATGACGTAATTGCAATGACCAGCAATATTGATATACTTAGATCATCGGGGATTTCTCAAGAAAAGATGTTAAGCACTGAATCACTCTATGGACTTAATTCCATCCTAGTAGTATGCATCAAAATACATACTTCTAGTTATATAGGTAAGTAGTCTGGATACAGAATAAAATCAGAAGTCAATCACACAACTGACCTTCTTCACAAACAAAAGATTACATACATAAGATAACCTGTAACTGTTGATCTTGAAGCACCAAAGGACAACAAGATCCATCCACATATGACATATTGTAAACATGACCAAACCAATAAACATGTTCTTACATAGCACTGGAGTACCTCAAGAATCAATGATTTATATTATGTTACTCTGTTCCATTCAGTGGTTCTTCATAATGTAATTTTTACAAGAAAAATAGATATAGCATACAATACATCTGCAACCCACATCACACAATAAAACTAACAATGAAATGTTGCAACTGGTACTGAGAAGACTTTTCTTCAATAATTTTGACTTTCATTTGAAATGAAGGCATTAATGGTTGTGGATGTACCCTCTTGCAGGTGACGACATTGACCTTTCTCAATTTTGCACTATGCAATATACTTGTAGCTAACTAAATGACCAATATACAATTTAGAAAAAAATGTACATCTAAATCAGACTCCTTTACTATGGAAATATGTCTCTTCTAAGCAGTGACAGGTGGCTCTTACGCTCTTCAACAAAAAACATTTAATAGACAGTGAGATATAGTCGCTCCATATCTGAATCAGAATAGTAATTAATAATACCACATCAACAATAAGATAAACTGTGATTCTTTCCACCCTGATTTCTCGTGGGCATTAACACCAATGTGCACATAGAAAAAATAATAGATCATAGGGTTTCATGGTGGTTCACGGTAGAAACAACAATTGGATTTATATTGGAGATTTCAAAAATTGTTCTCTACTAACTTTCACGCCTTTTCACATGACCCATGACCAAGAGAGATATGTAGGGTGGGAAGATAGATATGAATTCCCAGATCTTCTAGTCACTCTTGTCATTGCTACAACAATAGATCACTTTCACACTCACGCTACAACAACTAGTTCTACTCTATATTAAATCCATTGAAGTTTTCCTTGCGCTTTTAGGGACCAACAATGTTTTACACACATAAACTAAATTAATCCTCATACACCTAATCCTACTCCTACATTGGAATCAACTATAACATGATTCTCACATCTTCCTATCCCTCTCCCATGAGGGAGTTAATCCAGAAAAGGCTCTAATACCAACATTACACACCAAAGATTTTTTTTTCATTACGTATTCTCAATATAAATACATTTACAAAATTATTGTTAGATCCAGCTTATTATAAATTTGGAGATTGTGGTTGAAAAAATATCTCAACAATCTTCAACAAACTCAAACCATATCTAAAATAATCATTAATCCTAACAGTAATGATAAGTACTTAAATGATTAAGAATTTATAAATATATATGTTCAAAAATATAAGAAATGAATTAAATATCATTTAAGAAATTATTAAAATTTTAGAATTATAATTGTGAATATTGTAGAGAAAAATCCATTTTTTCTTTTTTATTTAATGATTCTTAATGTTATCATGATTTTATGTAAGTTATTATTGATATTTTAAGATAATTGATTTAGATGATCAACTTAGATATGTAACTTGATCCATTCATTTATCACAACCCTTCATTAGAAGGGTCACGAGAACTAAAAAATTAAACCACTAGCATTTTTGGTTTAAGTTTTCCTTACATATATACACTATTATAATATTATGTTTTCCTTACTATTCTACATTGGCATTTTTGGTTTAAGTTTTTCTTATATATATACATGCAATATCTAACTTAATCCATTCAATTCTCATGACCCTTCGTTTCATTTTTCTTAAGTTTTTTTTCTCACATTTCAAAAATGAATATGTGAGAGTTACAAAGAGAATTTGAACAGACTCATGAGTGATCATTTTCTCCCTCAGAATGTTTGTAAATGATATTGCTTTAAAAACAATCATTGACTCTATCCATTGGCATTATCTTATGTTCCTCAAATGTTCTTGGTTGTTTATGGATTTGGACTATTGAATAAAATCATTTTGGATTATTCTCCTCTGTCTCATATTTCCATCGAGATATTATTGGCTTGATTTCGTTGCTTGTATCTTAAGATATAGTTGTTTGAAGTTTGCATAGTGGGTTCTTCATCTGAATTCAAGTGTATTGTTTTTTACAGTTTCAGACATTCTCTGCTCACCATCATCCAACACTTGTTATATCATTCTATTCTTTTCTCCCCCATATTTCCATTGAGCCCTCTTGGGCCTGATTTCATTACTCGTAGCTCTAAATACGACTATTTGAATTTGGTATGGCCAACTTCTGCCCCAAATTTGTGGGTGTATGTTTTCTATGTTTTCTGATATATTTTGTTTGTTTTTCAGCTTGGATATATGTACCATTGTGTCCCTTTGGTCCGATACCTTTCCAACTAGGTATCACATGTCTCATTCCGACACTTGTAGCAAAATTTATGGTCATTTGAAAATCGTCACTCAATGATCATTGATTGAGCTCGTGGCTTAATCTGGACCATTGATTCTTGAGCCTGCAAAATAAAATTTCCACCTGCATAAGGTATCCACAGTTAGCGATGAAATGGCTTAGCTGCTATGGATAGTTGATAAATAACCTGAGCGACATGGGGACCCACAACTTGTGACCTCCAAAGAGGTAACACACATGTTTAACCATTAGGCCAATTCATATTCCTTATTTATAGTTTTTACAAAAAAAATTGTTAATCTATGAAAACTGAAAATGAAATTAAATAAAAAATAAATTAATAATAAAAATAAATAAATAAATAATATTGAATAAAATAAAAATCAAATAACAAATAAAATGAAATAAACAAAATAGAAAGAAAAAAATAAAAGATAAATAAAAATAAAAATAAAAATAAAAATATTAACTAAAAATAAAAATATAGTATATTCCTCGTCCCTTCATCGTCATCTAGATTATCCAAGGACTCATTCACACTTATACCTCACTCCCCATATTGTCGACAATGATCTCATCAATATCGTCGATGACTTCACTCACATTACCAATTCCCAATATTATAATGCACAAACTCCAAGGAAAAATATTAAAATAATATTTAAAATCAAGATCGGGGTTTAGTATGTCATCGTCGGGGATGGGGGTAAGAGAGGTGGTAAGCCTCAGCAAAATCTTGACGACGACGAGACTTTTCTTTTACACACTTCCCAACAAATATTCTTATAACAATAATTTTTGAAATAATATTGCATGATGCGTGGTTTGGATTCATATTGTCGATCATATACCCTCCCTTTGCACATTTTCCAATTTTTATTCAATTAATATTATAATGATATGGTCATCCTTGTTTTATGTGTATTTTATGGATAAGATTTCACATACAAGTTAAATAATTTCCAGAAATCTCTATAATATAGAAAGTCGTTATTTTCAAGGAAATCCCTATATTATAGGGAGACCTAGAAAATAGATACATATTAATTAGGCTAGTTTATCAAACATGTATTGTTAAATAAAATAATTAAAATTACAAAAAAATACATTTAAATAAAATACATTAAATATAAATATTTACAAAATAACATAATAAAATAAAAATAAAAATCAAATAACGTAAAAGATATATACAAAATTAAAACAAAATATTTATTAAAAAATATTTACAAAAATTAATAAAATAAAATGAAATAAAAATAATATAATATACTTACAAATCAGGAAAATTTAGAGAAATTTAGACAAGTCGAGGTTCTATGCCCCCTAGGTTCCACTGGTCAGGGTTTCGCACCTAGGGGCCAAAATTTAGAAACAGGCACATAGTGCAGGATTCATAAAACCAAATGCTATGGAGAGGAGCAAGGACACGTGTGATTGACGATGCATTGATTTAACTGAAATGAAGGGGAAGCAATGAAGTAGAAAGGACGATGATCCATGTGACGATTTAACGTTTCATGTAGCGAAAAGTAGAGAAAGAAGATTCATGCTAAACCAACATACAAAATAGGTTAGTCCACTGAATATCTGCATCTAAGAGGGATGAAAAGATCATATCGCAAGGAGCGTAGATGCCATCAAGTCTAGGAAACTTTCCTTACATAGAACTCAATGGGTGAATGCGACAGATAACTAATAAGCATTGGTAGACAACTAGACAGGGACTCGTGATCAAGAGAAGGAATGGGATTTTGGCATGGGATTTGGAGAAAATGTAAGACCAAGAGAGGACCCGACATAACAAAATCTGAAGAGGTTCAAGGACAGGCTCATGGGAAATATGGGTCTGATATCCTTGGGGGCTTGAGACCTTAGGGTAACTACAAGCAAAGGTAATATGCTTCTCAACAAGGAGAACCCATGGAAAGAATCAAGGTCGAGGGTGTGGAAAAGGATCAATAGATTCCCCCACAAGCATCTCAAGACTAGAGAAGTCATGCAAATGAAGTGTCTCTGCAAACATGTGCCTACAAAACAAAGGAATAAGATCAACCATGTGATTAAAAGAAGACATACCAATATAATAAATAATATATCCCCTGCCTTTAAGCCAATTTCTAAGAGAGTGTTAGGTTTATTTAGAAATAACATGGTGATTATAGATGAGTGTCCATAAACTACATGTGCCAAGTCTCAATACAAAATAAAGATCATCTAGTATGCGATTTAGACTTGGAGTTAGAAACAAGAGAGTAGAATATTCATGCTAAATCATAAAGATGACAACATGAAGCACAAGCATTCCGTAAAAAAGATGCATAGTTTGATTTAGTCAATTAGGAAATGTAATAGAACAAACAATGTAGCCACATCAGATCACTAGGCACTTAGGAATCAACAAAAGGTGAGAAGATGACACGTCAATTCCACTACACAAATGTCGAAAAAAACATCATAAGTCAAGAGTCAACATGAAGACAATTCAAATCATCATATCAAAACAAATAACCATCATCCATCAAAGATAGTAACCAATCAATATAAAACCCCCAACTCCCTCAATGTAGAAAAGGATATAAAATTAAGCTCAAGCAGTAGAGGATTGAGCAATAGGATTGGAATTTTAGTAGGGGGGCTTTCCTTTTTCTTGTAAAATAAAAATTAAAGGTGGGTTGTTGCAGCCACAACACATGCTTAATGGTGAAGATACATTGTTCTCTATTTTTTTAAAGATTGATTAAAAAAAATGATGTTCAATTCTTGAGTAAAATGGATTAGAATGAACTCTCCTTCATTATCGATTTGTCGATTGTGAATGAATGAATAAGAAAGGTTAATTCATATTGTATACCTATAAGTTTCTATCCCCTTGAATGGATTTCTTGAAAGATACAAATCTTCATTTGGAAGGGTGGCAGTAGAGTAATCTCTAATTTTTGGTGAATTTCCTCTGTGTTCTAGGAACCCCTATACTCAGAACGTCACAAACTTGAAATGGAAAGTTTAAAAGATGCAAAATATTCAATGGGATTCTAGAGTAGAAGGGCCCTTAGCTAGCTATAGAAGAGAGGAGTGTCCAAGGAATTTGGGAAGAACACCAGTAACTAAGCCTGAAAAGACAGTAGAAATGTTGATTATTGGAACTAGCCCTTAACTCTGTTGAAAAGCTATATTTGAAACAAAACGATCGACGGTCATTGATTCAGTGGAGGGTGGAGATATTGACCATTAGTTAGAAGGTGAGGCCATCCTAGTTTCCAAGTTGAGAAGTAGCAATGAGTCTTCAATTGGATGACCTGAACTAATTCTGCATCGTTGATTTATCGGAGGGTAATCAAATGAGATCTAGGCCATAGGTTCATGATACTTCACCGATACGCCTATCAAAAAGTGAATGGTAGGGGATATATGGAAAGAAATCATAGGAAGGAGTTTGATGGCTAAAGAGTCCAAGGACATGGGGACCATAGATCTATCGGAGAGGGATCCAATGGATTTAAATTCATTGTATTTGGAATGATCCAATTCAACAAAGAAGGATTAGAAGAAGAGGGGTTGATCTAGGTGGATATAGATGGCCACCCACCTATTACACTGTCTCAAAGACCAATTTTTCATTTTGAGTTTTTGTTTCTAGTTTTTTGGGTCCTAAACTTCTGGGGTTGTTTTGAGACCCTAAACAACATTTTTTTGGGCCCGCCACAATCACACTGTATGTTTTATCCAAATTGCGATGAAAACATGTGTAGTCCTCATATAGTTATTTTTGACGAGATATCGTGCGCCTAAAACGAAGATCGTATGAAAAGGTTACGACCCAGAGAAGTTGATATACCAACTTATCCCATGAGGGCCCACATGACTTATGGTGCTTCATCTCCGAGAGTTAGGTTTTTGTATGTTTAGGGTTCTTTCATTTATTATTTATGTTAAAAAGGCCTTTTGAGCCTCATTGTAACCATCTTCTTGCAAATCAACTTAGCTGGCACATCTCTTCTCAGATATAAGCTACCATCATTCTAATTAGCTTGTGTGCTTTTGAATTTTATATTATTTTGTATTTCAGACAATCATTAATAGTGTTAGCACTGAGAGTCACCCTCAGATTTCTAGAGGATAAGCCCAGTACCCATCAAACAGGTTTTTAATGGTATTTTTATGATATAGTGTCAAATGGCCAAAGCTCATCATAGCAATGTTGAAACACATAAATTTCTAGGCAAGAATGCATAAGAAAATGGGGTTTTGGTTAACTTCAGTCAGTGTTTTAAAGATAAATGTGATTATATGGAATCCTTAGTGAGGAGGATGAATAGGTATGGTATAATCATCAGGCCTTCTAGCATATAGGTGAATAAAAATCTCAGACACAAGAACTTCTTGATCTAAATCTTAAAACACTGATAACATTTACAACAACATCATAATCAAACATACATTATAAAAAAACTATAAAATCTCATAAGAATCATTCAAAATGAGCAACCAAAGTAAGAAAGAAGCAAGATAATGAAAGGAAGCTAACTTATATTAATCAAAATTTCCCAGATCTTATACATAAAACCAGAGTGTGGCTCTATTTTATCAAAACATTACAATGGGGATTCTATGCTCAACCATTCGAACTTGGAAAACATTAAATAAAATTTAAAGAGTGGATCAACAAGAAAGATAAATAAAGAGGGCAACATTCTTATTGTAGATCAATGGTCTTCCATTGGGCATGGAGTCAATGCCACTCTACATATCAAAGGCACTAAAGCTTCCTATCAGACCAAAATAGTTATAATTGACGGATGAAGGTATAAGGAAGATAACAGAAAGAAGAAAAATCATTAAGCAAATATCCTCTCTGCTAAAATGACCCAAAGATTATTAGAACAGAAATCATGCAAGGAGGCAATCGCTACAACTCATTCAAAACTCATGAATCTCGTGCTCATGAAGAAGCATTGATGTTCAACACTTGTAATTCTATTCAAAAAAATGATAAGAAGAAATGACAATGAAAGAACACAAAATCTGATAAACAATTTAAGTGAATCTCTAATGGCAGAAAATCTAATTACAACAGGCCCTCAGGCTTACAATTGAACAATTAGACTGCTCCTCCATCTCTCTCATCTCTTGGATCATGAATCCAACCACATTCTACTCTTGTACCATGAATTATATAGCACTATAGTTCCTTTCCATATAACCAATTCGAACTCTAACCCCTTTGCCAAAATAGACACAGTTACAAACAGATAATGACACGTTTTAACTGATTTCCTGCTTTTCAGGAGGCAAAATTATGAAAATTAGGATTCAAAATGACACTTGTAATTCTCAAACTATAACAACTGTGTAAAATTTGAGAACGTGTTTTGTATATAAGCTCATTATAAATAAAATCCTCTCTATTTTTCTTGAAATTCATCTCCATTTGGCCAAAATACATGTCGCAAAAACATGTCTCAAACATGAAATCATGAAAACTGAAAATATAGGGCTCAATAATTCCTTCGCATCTCCCAATCCATGACACATATGTAAAAAATGAAAGGGATTAATATTCTTGAGTCCGTTATTGACAATAATGACCTTTGTATTTTGAAAATTCATTATGTTTCCTCCGGAAATCCTCTTGGAAGTCAACTGGTTAAAAATACCAATTCAATAGTCTTAGAACAGAGTTTCTATGACACATTTTGTAGCGCATTTTGTAGAACTTGTCTAAATTCCTAGCGCCTGAGCCAGTTTGTCGTGCCAAAGGAAAATCAAGTAGCCAAACCCTTCCTAACCTCCAAAAAATACAAAAAATCTCATGAATTAGCTGATGGCTATGAGGTTGATTCTAGTAATTTTGAATTTGCACCAGGATGCTTGCAACCTATCCAACCTATAACCCTCTTCCTTAACTAGTTCGCAGTGTCAGTTTGTAGTTCCAACTCAACTATAGCTTGCATACCCCGAGGAGGATGTTAGTTGATGGTATGACATAATACCAGGAGATATGGTTAAATGTAGGCTCTGAAAACCATAAATCCTCCTTTACATGATCAATTTTATGTGTTAAGAAATAGAAGCTAATCTATGTAATTATTTGTTATATCTTTGTTATATCTTTGCCTTCATGTTGTTCCTAAAGTAATCTGGATTAGTGGTATCAGAGTGGTCTACTCCTTGTCATCCTTAGTGCATTTCCCTGACGAGGTTAGGATATAGAGAGTTGGGTATCGAGCTTGTATTTATTGAGGACAATTGGTCTCGCATGCCCAAGAGACCTTTCATGGAAGAAAAAAAGAGGGACAATGGGACATGAGATACTTTCAAACTTTTTCTCGAGGAATACCTTGCATGACAGAGGAACAAGATGATGGATAATTTCGTCGACATCCTTCAATGATTTCTGGAAACAACGGAGGTACCTTCAAACAGAAATGACTTTAGAGGTGTGATTTCCTTCAAGGTACAAGTTAAATTTGATATTCCTTTACTTTAAGGCCAGATAGATGTTGATGCTTTGGAAAAATGGTTAAATCTTCTAGAGGTTTATTTCTCTGTCCATAATTTTTCGAACAATTAGAAGATCACCTTTGTGCTCCTTAAGGCCCTTCCCATGTCATAGATTTGAGGGAGACTTATTGTGAGAATGTGAGGGACCTAAAATCCCTAACCCCTCATGTAGGTAGAATAATATATTTCCATGTAATAAAGGCCAATATTAATAATTCCTAGCAATAAGAAAGAATAAATCAAATGTAAGAAGACCTAATAGAAACTTTCGCTTCTAGAAGGATATTTCTCTACATTGTTCTTTTGGATAGATAGATTTAGTATAAATATGAGTAGAGGGTATGAGAAGTTTTTGGCACGGGAAAATACCCAGGGTTCAGCTCCAAGAGCTCACCAACAATCCCTAACTACTAGCCCTTTCAGCAACACCTGCGAGGTAGATGCAGTCTCACCCGAAGTAGGTATGGGGGATTGCAGGACACATATGTCTACAACCAAGGGAATACAAAGTGGATATGATACATATGTATACGACCAAGGGAATACAAAGTGGAATCAATTTCTATCTTAGATCTACTTCGCACAACTATCTATCAGATCTAACACAATAATGCAATAACAATATATCTATAAACAAGAGAACACAACATCAATCACACACAATGCAAAGATGTAGGTGGTTCACCCTCTCCCTAGGGCTACATCCACATAATTGTTCTTTATATTAAGATGAAAGCATACAATTCTTATCTATGTTCTTAGCTAGCATATCTTCTCTCTTCCTCTCTGTCTCCCCTCCTTGCACACCCAGCTATAGGGTGATATTCACACCTAGATGAAGATCTTACAACACAGACTTCCCTCACTCCTCGATGCTTCTCTCTCTCACTACAAGATTCACTCAGAACAATAAAAAACTTGGAACAAATAATAACAACAAAAATAATGACAACAATCCATCCCAAGTCTTCTTGACCTTTATTTATACATTACAATATATCACCGATAGCCTTAGGTGAAAACCTAAGTGTCAAAACCCTAGATACTAAAATCTTAGGTGTCTAAAACCCTAGGTCAACTTGACCTATGTTTTCAAGGCTTCGTCAGCCTGTCATTCCTTCCTTTTGCACGGTGCTCCAAAGTATCCAACGATGTATTTTTCTTCTTTCTAAGTTGTCCATGATCCGTCTTCCTTGCTGATTTTTCATCCTTGATCTCCTCATCCAACAACTTTCTTTCTCTTACTTCGCTCCGTCTTTTCTTATCTTATTCTCACTTCGACCTAGTATCAATCACTATGTCTTCCGCACAGTTCACATTCTGTCTTTTCTGCTTTACTCTTCGCTTACATCCATACCCGAGGGCCAATAGGCCCCCAACACTCACCAATGACTCGTCCCGAGGCACTTCAAATATGACCCTTCTGATTTTATTCATCTTTAGGTTGCACAGAGCAACCTGTGCTTTCTTTTCTTTCCTTCCCCATTGTTTGCAAAATGTCTTTCCTATGTCTGGTACCCTGCTTCAACTGCACCTGATACCTGGATCCTTTTCCTTATGCTTTTAGTGATATTTGTGAGGTAGTCCATTGTCATAGTACAGTTTCAACCGGCTCCCATTGACCAAACCTTCCTTCCATTCTTCATTCAAGGTATTCAACTGTGAAAATCCTCTTTTTGTGACATAGACAACCTCATATGGCCCCAACCAATGTGGTCTGAACTTTCCTGGATGCTTCATGAATTTGTTGTCATATATCAGTACCAAATCACCTTACTTAAATGCCTGCTTCTTGATGTGTCTGTCATGGTAGGCCTTTTTTATTTCCTTCTGTACCTGTTGATGGAATCTTGTAATAAATTTGTCTTATTCTTGTTCAACCAACTACATGAGCCTCTCTTGAACAACGCTAGTGTCATCCATATCTATAAAGGTTGTGATTCTTAAGCTTGGGACCAAATTCCATCGAGACAACTCCTTCGAGACCATAAACCAACTTAAAGGGGTTTTTGATCCAGGTGGATATCGGTGGCCACCCACCTTCTCCAACTGGCCCAAAACATGTTTCTGGCAATTTTGGTAATTTACTATTTTTAGCAGTTTTTAACTTCCGGGGCCATTTTGAGGCCCTAAACGATGTTTTTTTGGGAAAATGGGGAGCAACATGGATTGTAGATCGATGTTGCTCAGGCAAAAAGTTGTAGTTCTCGGATAGATCTTTCCAACGAGCTATCATACACCTAAAACGGAGATCGTATGCAAAAGTTACGACCCCGGGAAGTTGATGCACCAACTTACCCAAACGGGGCCCACATGACTTTTGGCGCTTCATCTCC
>ML790987.1:96224-114587 GCA_009831015.1 Picea engelmannii
CATTCTAGCGAGTCTTTCACTCTGTATTTTTACAGTCTCTGTACATTTCTCTGATTAATAGAAATCATGTATTACTGTATATCTGTGTTTATGGTTGCATCTCTGATACATTTCTGTTATATTATCGAATATCTGCAATATTTATGTGCAATTCTTTATTATATCTCCGCTCTCATTTCGTGCCGAAAATAATCCGGATCAGTTTTGCATTGTTATCTTATTGCAAGTGGTTCTATAGGCCCATAGTGTTGTTGGTACTCTTAAATCCCAATCATCCATTCTCACACTGCAAATCTTCTTCATCGTTGTCTCCAATATATTATTGAATGCTTCAACTGTCTCATTCGCTTACGGGTGGTAGGGTGTGCTCTTCTGATGATGAAATGCAAATTCCTTGGTCAAAGCTTCAATGGTCTTATTAATAAAATGTGTGCCTTGATCACTCATAAGGATCTTCGGGCATCCAAACCTAGTTATGATGTCATCAAATCTGAATCACGCAGTTGTAGTTGCCCTACAATCTCTAACTTCTCTTGCTTCAGCCCATCTGGTCAAGTAATCTGTCACAGTGATTATGTATCTGGATCCTATGCGCTTGCCTGGTGGGTTCATAGGTCAATGGCCCATTTCTCAAATGCTTGTAGGGACAATTGTGGTGCTTAAGGCATTTCATCTCTTCTAGATAGTTTCCCAACTCTTTGGCATACATCATAGGCTCTGCAATAGTCCTTAGCAATTTAGGGGTGATTTTAGGGGCTAAATTTCACTAATGGGCTAATTTTCCATGGTTTTTCCAAAATCGAGATTTGGTATTTTATAAATGATTCGCCCAAATTCTATAGGATCAAATTATTTTACCTTAAAAATCACCAAAATTTTATTAAAACTATATAAAATCCTTAGAAATTTGAATATTTTTACAAAAATATCGCCAATCATTTATAGTTGGCATATGAAGGATTAGTAAGATTTTCCAAGGTTTCTACATTTTACAATAAATTTCCATCCTTAAAATCATCTCTGCTTAGCATCTCTATGTAAGGTGGCCCACCCGAGGCCAGCTTTAAGAACCTTCTGCGTTATTTATTTTCCTGCATAGTGTCCTCTTACGATGCCTTCATGAGCGTCTACGAGGATCAATGGTTGCTCTGCCTCCATAACACACCTTGTCAATATCTCATTAGGTCCCATATTGTATAGTTGTCCAGCCATAAGTGAAAAGTATGCAACACACACTACTAGTTGTTTCCTCTCGATGATTTTATATTCACTGGGTGCCATTCCTGTTGACAATAACTAGACTATCTTCGTGAAGTGATCATCGATCTTTCTAATGGTCAGCAACTATGCATATGACAGTATATCCTCCAAACTAGTAGGCTCTTCTCCATGTTCCAACTTTGACAAGTGGTCAGGACATTTGTTCATTCTTGCTGGCTTAACCATGATCTCAAAATCATATTCATGAAATAGAAAAATCCATCTACACATTCTCCCCCCAAACACTGGCTTGTTGACTAGGTATTTCATTGTGGAGTGATCAATAAAAATTTTAAAGTGTCCTCACAACAAGTAGTGGCGAAACTTCTGCAGTGCATACACCATGGCTAACCCTTCTCTCTTAGTGGTGGTGTAATTAATGTCAGTTGTTGATAGCTTCCTGCTAGCAAAGGATAACAAGTGGTCAATGTATCCATTTCACGGTTGTGCTAACACAACTCCTAATGCAATAGAAGATGCATCTACATTCACGTGAAATTCCTTTCTCCAATCTGGGAAAACCAGAATAGGCACAGTAACCATTTTTTGTTTCAGTGTGTTGAAGCTCTGTTGGCATTCTTTTGTCCAATGAAACTGACAATATTTTTTCAAAAGCTTCTCCATGGGTGTTGTGATCTGTGCATATCCTTTAATGAACTTCATGTAGTATCCAATGTGTCCCAGTGCAGTGTCCAGCTGTTTGACTGAAGCAGGAGGGGGCAGATCAACTATAATGTAAATCTTAGATGGGTCTACCAGAAGTCCCTTCTTACACACAATATAACCTAACAACACTCCAAAGGGTGAAAAGAAGATGCACTTCTTCAGGTTTAAGGAAATCTGACACTGCTTGCACTTATCTAACATTAGTCTTTAACATTCAATATGATTTTGTTATAAGATAAAACCAGTCCAATCATCAAAATATGCTTCCAGAAATTTATGTAAAAACTCCTTGAACGCTTCGACCACTACCCTGGAAAATATGGTTGGGGCATTCTTCAATCCAAATGGAAACACTATATACTGGTAGGACCCCCATTCTATTTCAAATGTGGTCTTATGGCAATCTTCCTTGGCAATCTAGATCTGATGGTATCCTGAAAATCTATCTATAAAAGAATATACCTCCTATCCTCCTACATTATCTAACACTTCATCAGTAAATGGTGTAGGTAATGGGTCATGCAAACATGCATCATTCAACTTCCTAAGATCTACACAGATCTTGATCTCTCCGGTCTTTTTATCCTACACCACCATAGGGCTAATCCATTCTGATTCTTCAACAGGTTCTATGATTCCTGCCTCCAACATTTTGTCGAGTTTAATCTTCACTTTCTCCTTATATTTAGGGTTCAATCTATAGGGTCTTTGTTTAACTAGCCTTGCATATAGTTTCAAAGGGATCATCATCTCTCCCATGGGCCCTTTAATGCCCTTCATATTAGTGAACTTGGTTGTAAACAAGTCCTGATATTCATGCAGTAACTTTGATCTTGTCAATTGTGGTAGCATCCCAATAATCTCCAACATTTGCAAGATTTAGTATTTTCTTTGTTCCAATATTGAATTTTTTTTAATCTTAATTGGTTGTCCAAGGAAAGGTAGCTCAATTGCTGGTCCTTCTATGTCTCTTTGGCCTTCGATTTTGGTGATGTTCACCCTCCTAGGATCATCGTCTTCATCAACATTGATATTGTAACAGCCTTGCAATTTTTGGAGAGGCGTAGTCCATTCGTCCTCTTCTTTTTCCAAAGGGAGGCTAGTGCCTCCTAAAATACTTTATTTCTTACAATATGTATCGCTTGATCCACTGTAGGATATTATCTTTCAAACAAAAAGGTAGTTACAAATTTTTGGTTCATACCTTCCCAATCTATAATGATGAGGTGCGGTTCTACTTGAATATACCATTTGATAGGCGTTGTGTCTAGTGTGTTGATGAATTTGTGCACCCACTATTCTTGAGGAGTTCTACTCCAGTCTTCCTCGTAACTTTTCACATGGTCCTTTGAATAACTTCGACCTATGTACCTAGCTTTGCAACCTTTTACTTGCTCAAAAAACCGCATTGTCATCAAGGTGCAACATTGTACCCAATCTGTAATGTTTTTTTTGTGTGTCCCCCACCATCTTGTTGGGGTTGTTTTCAAGTCCTCATCCATTTCCAACAATATTTGTTGTGTTGGTACAATTTATTCAAAGTCCAACAAGAATGATTCTAAATGATTCAGACCATCAAAGGTGGGCAAGTTACTTACTATTACGTCGATTCAGTGAACTTCTCGGGTTAATCTAGCACATCTCCTTCTAGATACTTCATACATTTTGTTATGCCAGTTCTCCAGTGCTTCTTCTGAATCTAATGAACATACGTTGTCACTTCTCTAGATTAGGTTCCCATCCATTGTAGGATTAATGCAGTCTCATTGTTTCGTTGTTAATTTGTATATGTTTTCTAGTTCATATGCACGGTCTTATTCTCTGATGGGTTATGTGTATCTTTGACTTTCATCAGGATCCAAAGGTGCAATGACCCTAAGGTCATATCCTTCAAACAACATTCTTCTTTTATTTAAATCAACCATAGTGGAATTATTGAAAGCCCAATCAATTCCTAACACTGTAGGGTAAGGACAACTATCATCAACTATCTCAATCACCTCGAACTCTGTAAACGTCATTACTCCATCGGTGTCCACAGGGACATGTTCCAATCTTCCAAATGGGATTACATCTTGTTGATTATCCATCCTAAGCCTAATAGGGGAATATATCAACTTAAGTTTTCCCATCAGTGCTTAGGTCTTCTTCGTCATGACATTGACCTCCAATCCTAAGTCTAGGACCACATAGTTGATATCATACTCTCCAATTTGAGCATTTAGATGCAGTTCCTTATTTTTCCTTCTATTTTTAGAGGCTTGGTGTACTACTCTATTCAATAAGGGATCTATATTTCCTAACTTGTACTTTCTGATTAAATTTTGTAGCTCTTGTACAATGCTTTCATCTTGAATCAACTTAATACAAGTATATAAGAATTCCATGAGCTTGCTTACCTATTTTCCTTCTCTTAGCATAGAAGACTAATCGAATGCCAAGGGCATTCCACATTCAATTACTCTGGTTGTGTCTTTGATGAAGAACCTTGGTCTCTCCCGAATTCTTTTCTTGCCTCCTCAAATATTTGTTTTTCTTTATTTCCATCAAAAACTCGTGTCTTCTCTGCATATTTACTGACTCTTGATTCTTTTATAGTTTTTCCTTGGGTCGCTCCGGATTCTCCTGTAAAAACATCTCTTTTAGTGATAACAGTGACTCTAGGGTCCTCTCTATGAGGTTCAACGTATATCAGTTTCACTTGCGGGTTTTGCTGAGATCCTCATCTCTCCTGAAGTTTGGCTAGCAGCACAGGACAATTTTCGATAACATGTTCGAATGAGTTGCAGTAGTTGCAAGTGGTACAAGGGTTCTGACAATCCCTTGCTAAGTGTCCTGGATGCGTGCATTTATAACAAATGATTTGGCCCCTACCTCAACCCATACCTCCTCCTCTTCCTCTTCCTCTAAATCCATTGCGAGGGTTGAAGTTTCCTCTTCCTAGAGAATTATATTGTGTAGTGTTTCCTTCTTGTTGTACTTCACCTTGAGTTTTGTATATATCCATTGACCTTTCATGCATGAGGTCATAGGCCCTACAATCCCTATCATCATGCCCCACCAACTTACAAAATGTGCAATACAGATTTGTGGGTGTCTGAACACATTTTTTCATGTAGTAGCATTCACCATAACGATGTCTATTTCTGCATACCTCACACCATGGTAAGGTAACTTGCTTTAAATGACTTGGGGCTCCAAATTCCAAATAATCAGGAAATAGGGGACAATGCTCTTTGTCATGGACTTCTGATTTTCATCTAATGCACCGAATATCTTCTCTTTTATCTTTCCCCTTTTCTTTCTTCATATCTTCGACCTACGGAGATTAACTAGTTAGCTAGCTCAAGATTTGAATCATACTTGATCTAGATTCTCCCATAGGAGTTGATTCTAACTTCATGGAAATCTCCAGCACCTCCAACTGCAAAGAAATATTATGTTGCATTAGAGGAACTCTGATGTACATTAAGAGGGAAACAATGAACCACTCCTTGTTCTGCTCGTCTGGGATTTGAAAACTCAAATGGCCTGTCAAGGTCTTAAATTTCTGATCAAACTCCCACATAGGTTCAACTATTCTCTGCTTGATTTATTTTAGTTTTGTAATGCACTGCAACTCTAAATTAGGTTTCTTGAATTCATAAATTAGCGCAGTCTTAATGACATTCAACGGTTTAGGTGTAGCTCCTTGGACAAATTTCATGTACCAACTCAGCGCACGATCTCTCAAGGTAGTACTAATCTGAGCTCGTTTAACAACTTCGTCGATGATATTTTTAATACTCCACATAGCTTCACATAGAAACTAGTGTTGATCGGGATCTTTAGATCCATCTCCTCTGAAGGTGGGTAACCTCATATCATCTGCCATAGATATTCCTAGGTTTCCTGACTGAATATGTGGTGGACTGAAGTGATAGTGCTCTGAGTGCTTTGGTGACTCTTATTACTCTAGTTTCTTAATGTTGTTGAAACAACATGAGGAATAATAGTACTTACTTCAATAGCCGATGCGGTTCCTAAAGTTTTATCTCTTCCCGACAAGGTTCTTCAGCTTTCCATTTCTCTTCCCTAGAGAGTTTTGAATTCTCTTCATCTGTCAGATATGCATCTTCTCCACTATAGAAACACTTGTCCAAGTAGTTCTTGTTAAATAGGTTTGCAAGAGGAACTTCTCTTAAAACTCTCCCACTGCGTGTATGTCCAATTTCTGTGTCGTTGTCTCTATCTGATTTCTTCAACATTAGCCTTTTCCAATCTGACCAACTATTGTACCTTTAATATGTTCTTCTCATGCAACAACATCTTGATCTTCAACTTTAAAAAGTGTAAATTGTTTCCTTTAGGTCCCTTAAAAAAGTACTTCTCGTCTTGGTTATATGACTCTACTCTGTCAACAACAAACACGGTGATGTACCCTCCAATGGTGCTATCAAACCAATGATATACTTCTTTTGACACGACATTATCAACTCTCTTGATCTTCTTGATCAACATCGACATCCAAACTACAGGGTTTGTAGATCTGATCTGAAACTAGGTATCTACTAACCTAGCTAGTCACTGATATAGCTCCTGATGGATTCCTCCAAAGAAAATATCGTGTATAGCAGTAAAGATATATCTTCCCAACCAATCCTCTCTACTAATATTAGCTTCTTGTTATGGGCTTCAACAAAGTCCTTTTCTTGATCTTCTATCCACTTCTGAATCTTTGTCTTCGATGGAAACCACCTTGACATTCCCTCAAAATATTCTGGTCCTGGCAACAAAACCATTTGTTGGCACAAGGGTAGACCTAGGCTTCAACTCCAAGAGCGCACCAACAAGCCCTAACTATTGGCCTGTTTGGAAACACATGCGAGGCAAATGCAGTCTCACCCAAAGTAGCTATGGGGGGTTGCAGGACACAGATGTTTACAAGCAAGGGAATACAAAGTGGATATGATACAAGAACAACACAACATCTACATACCAATTTCTATCTTAGATCTACTTCGCAGAACTATCTATCAGATCTAACACAATAATGCAATAACAATATATCTATATACAAGAGAACACAACATCAATCACACACAACACAAAGATGTACGTGGTTTACCCTCTCCCTAGGGCTACGTCCACATAACTATGCTCTATAATATATTAAGATGAAAGCATACCGTTCTTATCTGCGTTCTTAGCCAACAGATCTTCTCTCTTCCTCTCTGTCTCTCCTCCCTGCGCACCCAACTACAAGGTGATCTTCGCACCCAGCTGAAGATATTACAACACAGACTTACCTCACTCCTCGATGCTTCTCTCTCTCACTACAAGAGTCACTCAGAACAATAACGAACTTGGAACGAACAATAACAACAATAATAATGACAACAACCCATTCCAGGTCTTTTTGACCTTTATTTATACATTACAATAGCTCATTGACTGCCTTCGGCCAAAACCTAAGTGTCAATACCATATGTACCAAAACCATAGGTGTCTAAAACCCTAGCTCAACTTGACCGATGTTTTCAGATCTTCCCTAACCTGTCTTTCCTTCCTTTTCACGTAGTGCTGCAAATCATCCAACGATGGATTTTTATGCTTGCTGAGTTGTCCATGATCTATCTTCCTTGCTAATCTGTCATCCTTTATCTCCTCGTTCAATGACTTGTTTTCTCTTACTTTGCTTTGTCTTTTCTTCTCTTCTACTCACTTCAACCCAGTATCAATCATTGTTTCTTCCACGCAGTTCGCATTCTGTCTTTTATTCTTTACTCTTCACTTACTTCCATACCCAAGGGCCAACATAAGTTTTGTATTGAGAATTATTGTAATAGAGCGCTACTTTGTTGGAGGTTTCCCCCTCGAAGAGGCAAGTGAACATTGTTTCCTATCAATAAAGGTATTATTTGGTGTTGTGGTTTCATCTATTGTGTTGTTCAGTTGTTATTCTCTACAATATCTTTGTTTCATTCTATTATAATATATTTGTTACCTTACAAGTTGTATCAGAGCACTTTCCTTGGCAAAAAAATGTGGGTTAATTTTTTTTCAGGGTAGGGACGTATTCTAGCATCTTAAAGCCACAAAGATCTATCATTCAGTGCATAAATCTGTAGTTGGGAAAGCATACATGCAATAACTAGAAGTGGTACTTAAGCTCACATTATTGACCACCCTTGTAACCCATGTTGGTACCCCTTTGAGTGGTAGTGCATCAAACAACACCTATATACGGATCGACCTAGATATCCTGAATCCCTTCATAGATAAACCAATTAGACGCCTTACTTATATAGTGCCACCGATAATAAAACTTGGGAATATACGCTCTAGTACCTGGGTAGTCGGGTAGTATGGCTTAGGGAACGATCTAGCCTCCTTAGTTGGTGCGATGAGATATTGGGTCGAGTACTATTGTTAGACCCTGCATGTATATCAAAGAGATATAACATAGGGAAAACCCTTATCTGTAGGAACCCTGAATACCCTAACCTTTGGGATAGAAACAAAAATATAATACACAAGATCTATTATCGTGCAACTATACCTTCTCCATTATGCTTGCAAAATTCCTAAACATTTTTTCCTGTTAAACATTTGTCCATTTCGTCACTGCAGTATTATTCAGATCGAAGTATAACACCACAGGAGTATAAAAAAAATGTTTGGATCATGCCGACACCATTATTTGAGACCTATACCATTGGCTTCCTCTCTTTTCTTAGATTGTAGTCATACCTATCATTTTTCAACAAATTTGTTTCCATGGACCTGACCCCTTCTCGACACCCCTATTGGGAATTTGTCCCATTGAATTCCTCTATTTGTACTGATCATAGCGGTACCAATCACCAATAACTCATTTATGCGCAATCCATTTTCCCCCCTATCCCATCCCCATGACCCACACTCACATCCAATATTGGGAACAACATCTCACAACATTGGCCAATGATCATGACCAAACCTAGAGTGATATCTCTTCCATCATGTCCAGTATTGGTAACATCAACTCTCATCTTACTCCGCTCGAATCAACTTCCACAACCATCACTCAATTGACTGCCACCTGTCAGCAATGTCAAGACACAGTGAATAATTTGACTGCCTCGTTTAATCCCACCCCAGATCCTTTCTCTTCTTCCACTCCTTATAACCCTGATGGTACTGAATCCTCCCATTCCACCTCTTTTACTCCCCACAACTTTTAGTGACACTTGCATCCCCATCGCATGGAGGTGAACAAATTTTATGTCTTGGATCCCACGAGTTGGTTCACTCGAATGGAACACTATTTCTCTTTGTACGACATTACTAATGAACTAGCCAAACTAAGTTATGGTGTTCTCCATCTAAATCTGGAACATTGGCAATGGTGGCAATGGCAAAAAAATGCTTGCCAAGGGTATGTGTCTTGGACACAATTTGTTGCAAACATTTGGTGGAGGCTTGTCCACAAGTTTGGTAGAGGAAGCACAAAATGCCAATCTACCTTTGACTGAGATAGCATCTAGGTGAAAAAAATTACAAATCGAGATAGACGTAGTCATGTTTCCAATGCCCGAATTGCAAGAACAGATGAAGACACTGACCTACCTGAACATGTTGGTGTCACATATGCCTACACACATATTAAAAATTTTGCAAGTAGGTATTTTGCATGAGATTAGGCTCCATGAAAATGAAGAAAACCAAGAAATGACCAAAGTGATGGATGAAAGGTCTCAATTGCAACAACAATATGAAACTACGTTACAATAAAAGAGCAAAATCAAAGGAAAAGTGGAAGGAGAAACGATGGAAAAGAATGAGGTCGAGGAAAGGGATGAGAAATATTTAAAAGAGAAGGACAAAGTTGAGATAATGGAATAGAAGACACAAGAAACCGTCCAAAAGTTACACAAGAAAATTCAATAGGTACCAATAGTAGTAGAGGATACTATGGAAGAGCAGATATTGAAAATTGGTGAAGCCATCAAATACTTCTACACGAGAATTGAGGAATTACAATTGCGCAATATGTCAAGAACACCATTAGAGGAAAGAGTAGGAAGAGAGAGAATGACATTGACAGTCATAGATAACATCAAGAATTTGGAGGAAGAATACACAAAAATTTGCAAGGAAAGTTTGAAAATATGGACAGATTTGGTAGAGGATCCATAAATGAAGTTCATGGAAGTAAAATTAAGGGAAGCACAAGAAAATGCGTAGAAATATTCAGAGAGCATAAACAACCTTACACTGGTTGAATGAACGATGACCATTTGGGCACAGAGGTTTTCGTATGTGGAGGTTTAAAATATGTGTGATCAATAGAAGATCCTTCAATAGTGCTTAGGACTGCTGCAAGAATAAGCACTCAATGTGATAGGAGAATTGATAACCACATAGGGCAAGGAGAAGAAAAAAACATATGAAACATGAGAAAATATTACGTCCCTAACTGCGAAGGGTGTAGAAAAAATTGTGGAAATAAAGGAAGTTGTATTAAAGGAATTTGTGCCAGGTAAGGACGTGTCCCAAAATTTATTCCAAGCATGGAGAAGAGCATAATAGGCATAAGAGTCTTAGGATGAGCCACAAGTGATTGTTGGGGTCATGTTGGATAGGTAGTGTAAAAATAATGTTCATGAAAATATTAAGCATGGGAGAAGTGTGCATAAGAAGAAGAACAAGGAGGAAGACAAGGTATACTCGGAAGTGCACAACTAAGGAACATTCAGGAGTACAATGCACATAAATAACATACAAAGAAAAGGAATAAAGAAAAGGAATAAATAAGAGAATAAAGAAAGATAAGAAAGTGGGTGAAAAGGAAGGATGACATCCTGATGTGCTAAATATAGAAGGACGCACAAAATAAGGAAGAACAAAATTCTGAGGGAAGAAGAAACATGCAAAAGGGAAATAAGGAAAATAAATCTTGATCAGTGAGTCAGTTTGAGTTGTCATGAGTTGTAATAAGGTTTTGGGGTGAGAAAAGTAAGGTTTTAAGCCCTAGAATTCATGTATAAATATGTAATGGGTTGGGAGAATAGGGGTTCTTCTTGAGATGTAGTGTGGAGTCTGTTCCAATATGTCAAGATTTCATGTTCCAAAAGGAGAGTGATAGAATAGACTAAGAGGAAAAGAGACTATGTATAAATGTAAGGAGAGGTTGCAGGGAGAGAGAGAGAGGCTTGCTCTGTAGGGTGGCTAGGCTAGAGGAAGGAAAATATAGCATGATGTATCTTTGTACGCATAGTGTGCAAGACTGAGACAATTGAAGAAAGAATAATCCAAGTATTCTCTAACCAAAATAGACGTAGAGGAAGCACAAACTGCCAATCTACCTCTGACTGAGCTAGAAGCTAGGTGCAAAATCATACAAATTGAGATAGGCATAGTCATGTTCCCAACGCCTGAACTGCAAGAACATATGAAGACACTGACTCACCTGAACATATTGGTGTCACATATGCATACACACATATTACAAATCTTGCAAGTAGTTATTTTGCATGAGATTAGGCTCTGTTCAGATGAAGCAAACTGGGAAATCACCAAAGGGATGGATGAAAGGGCTCAATTGCAACAACAATATGAAACTACACTACACCAAAAGATGGAATTCAAAGGAAAAGTGGAAGGATCAATGAAGGAAAATAATGAGGCCAAGGAAAGGGCCAAGAAATATTTAAAAGAGAAGGACGAAGTCAAGATAATGGCATAGAAGACACAAACAGTTGTCCAAAAGTTGTATAAGAAATTTCCATAGGTACCAATAACAGTAGAGGCTACTATGGAAGAGAAGGTATTGAAAATTGGTGAAGTCATCAAATTCTTCTGCACGATAATTGAGGACTTACAATTATGCAATATGTCAGGAAAACCACCAATGAAAAGAGAAGGAAGAGAGAGAATGATGTTGATAGTCGTAGAAAACATCCAGAAGTTGGAGGAATAATATACAAAACTTTGCGAGGAAAGTGTGAAAATATGGATAGATCTGGTAGAGGATCCATAAATGAAGGTCATGGAATAAAAATTGAGGTAAGCGCAAGAAAATGCATATAAATATTTAGAGAGCATAAACACCCTTCCACTAGTTGAACGAATGACGACCATTTTAGAACAAAGGTTGTCGTAGGTGGAGGTTAAAAATATGTGGGATCAACCGAAGATTCTTAAATAGTTCTTAGGAGTGTTGCAAGAAGAATCACTCAAGGTGATAGGAGAATTGACAACCGCATAGGGCAAGGTGAAGCAAGCAACATATGAAACATGAGAAAATATTACGTCCCTAACTGCACAGGGTGTAGAAGAAATTGTGGAAACAAAGGAAATCATATTAAAGGAAGTTTTGGTATGTAAGGATGCCTCCCAAAAGTTCATCCAATCATGGAGGAGTGCACAACAGGCATAAGCGACTCGGGATGAGCCACAAGTAAGTGTTGGGGTCATGTTTGATAGGTAGTGTGGAAATAGTGTTCATGAAAAACCTAAGCATGAGATATGTGTGCATAAGAAGAAGAAGAAGAAGATGGAAGAAAAGGTAGACTCAAAAGTGCACAACTGAGGTAGATTCAAGACTACAGTGCACAGAAAGAACATACAAAGAAAAGGAATAAAGCAGAGGAATAAAGAAAAGGAATAAATAAAAGAATAAATAAACATAAGAAAGCGGGTGAAAATGAAGGATGACATCCTGATGTGCTAAATATAGAAGGATGCACAAAATAAGGAAGAACAACAGTCTAAGGGAAAAAGAAACATGCAAAAGGAAAAGAAGGAAAAACAATATCGATCAGCCAATCAATTTGAGTTGTCATGAGTTGTAATAAGGTTTTGGGGTGAGAAACGTAGGGTTTTAAGCCCTAGAATTCATGTATAAATATGTAATGGGTTGGGAGAATAGGGGTTCTTCTCGAGTGGTAGTGTGGAGTCTATTCCAATATGTCAAGAGTTCATGTTCAAAAAGGAGAGTGATAGAATAGACTAAGAGGAAAAGAGTCTATGTATGAATGTAAGGAGAGGTTACAGGGAGAGAGAGAGGCTTGCACTGCAGGGAGGCTAGGCTAGAGTAAGGAAAAAATAGCATGATGTATCTTTGTAAGTATAGTGTGCAAGCCTGAGACAATTGAAGAAATAATAATAAAGAAGCCAGTCATTGTGGACATAGCCCAAAGTTGGGTGAACCATGTTAACCATTGTGTTTCTTGTTTTTTATGTGATGAATATTCTCTTTATGCATGCTAGATTATATCTACTCCTTACATGATAGCTGCACAATAGTTATGGATGTTACAGTACTTGGTTTAGGTTGAAATCTGAAGTTTAATGGTAATGCATAACCGAATTCACTAAGTAAGCTAAGTAGAGAAAATACATAATAGCGTGCACAACATAGATAAGTAATCATACCAAGGATGATCACCTTTCATTCCCTAACTACTGTAGAAACTTGGTTCTTGCAGCCCCAATAGATGGCTCAGGTGAAACTTCACTTTCATGCAAGTGATGCCGAAAGGTCTAGTGTCTGAATGGTTTTGTTGCTCAATATTACTCGAACCTAGGGTCTTACAACCACGCACATGCCAACATAGACTAAGAACTACCAACATGCTCATGAGTAAAGGATTGTATCATATATCCATGACCATAGAAATAGAATCCACCTTAGCAGTGGAAAAATAAAAGTAATCCAACCACATGGACAAGGCTTACGGTCTCCTATTCATGTCTATTTCTCCTGACCTATGATTTCACATCATTGCATGCAAGAAACCAAATGAGATATGGACCATCTTGGATGGACTCTTTGGAAAGTAGAATGAAATGAGGGGCCATTTTCTCAAAGTAAAACTGAACTGCTTGGATCCAAAGAACTTTGGAAATCTCTAAGATTTCTTCGCCAAATTTAAATCTCTCCTCCATGAATTGAAAGATTGTGGTATCAAGAAATCCAAAGAATAAAAACAGTTGATTATAGACATCATGGAAAAACATGGACCATAATATAGTGTATTTGTCTCCAGATTTCATTCTAATAGATTCACTACAAGATAAACTTGGATGATAGCTTCATTGCCAAAATTTATTGAGTATTTGACACAGGAGCGGGATAAGCTCATTCAGAGGGGCATAATCAAGGGCACCAAGGAACATGCGCTTGCTCTGCATGATGGAAGAAACTCTCAAAATCCTGAATCCAAATAGAAAGGAAAAGGAAAGGCACATGTACAACCAAAGAATGGAGTAAACTCCAAACCCTTCATTGATTCCTTAGGTTTCAAAGGTGGAAACAACAAACAAGGGAAGAAGTGTGGTTACTACAATCATAGGAACCATGTAGAATCTGCATGCATGAAGAAGAAGATTGACCAGATGGCACAAATTATTCAGAAAAAAAATCTTGGAGACTTCATTCCTGGGGCTTCCAAGAAGAATTCAAAAGATCAATCCCCTAAGAAAGGTAATCCTCATGTGTTAGTAGTTGTACATTATTCTCCTGACACTTGTATTTTATATTCATGTGCTTCCCATCACATGGAAAGGACAAAGGATATTCTATGTTTTGTAACTGCATGCATGGGGCCTCCTATATCATGGGGGATGACTCTCTAGTCGAGGTCACTAAAAAAAGGAGAGTGGAACTGGGCCATGGAATATTTTAGAACGTCCTACATGTTCCTTGAATTTACGTGAATCTTCTCTCGGTGTATCAAATTACACACTTAGGTTAAGGAAAAAGGTGGATTTCACACCAGACTTCATGTCCATATTCGACATGCAAAACAACTCCAAAATTATTGTCAGGGAGGTAAATCATAAATATTTGTTATAGACTTTTACTAAGTTTATCGATCCTAATATGTACTAATTATGCATGTTGATGACATTAGTAGAGTATGTCACTATAGGTTTGGTCACCTGAACTTCAATTACATGCAACAACTGTAACACACCAGACCCCTAAGTACCTTTTTAAGGGATGGGTTATAATTGTTTTTTGGTTCCGGAGCTTCCCAAATCCCTCGGATAATGGCACCATTTCCTTCTTCTCTCCAAGATCTTTCCAACAACTATAAACTCGTCCAAAAGTGAGTTATGGTTTGAGAGCTATGGCCTTCCGAAATTTTCAGGGTGTCATTGGCCAATGGCCACCCACTTTGCCACATGGCTTCACTTTCCTCATACCATCCAACATGGTACTGTCGTGTCCCCGATCGTCATACTTTGGAAATTACATGGCCATGGAAGAATGATTTACACGGGAAAGTATCTTTCAATTTGTCACGAGATTCTTCACTTACAGAACCTCGGTGCTTCTTTTTTTCCCTTTTACCCTACCATTCGACCAATGTTGGAACCTATTCCTCTAGACTTTGGCCTTTAGATTCTCTTTTTTATAGCACTAAAGCTTCGTGGAGACCCAAAGTACCAAGGCCTCTCTCCACTCTAGAATCTATGGTGGATTTCTTTCGACCTTTGGATCTAATGATTATGATTTACCTACACTTAACACATTGCTTGGACTTGACTAGAGAGGTGGGGTCTGTTAGCACTGAAAGTCACCCTCATATTATGGGAGGATAAGCCCAATACCCATCAGAGTTTTTGGTGGATGTTGGTTTTATATGAGTGGAGGTCAATGGACAAAACTCTATATATGAATGATGTTCAACATAGAAATGGACAAGAAATGCACAGGGAAGTGAGGGCCACAACTAACTTTAGTCGGTGAATTGATTTTAAGTGTGAGAAGAGGGAAGACTTAGTAAGAAAGGTGGACAAGAATGCTATGGGCATCAGGCCTTAAAGCATCTTGGAGAAGAAAAAATCAGACTCAATATCACTCTTAATCTCAAGCTTCAGACACTGAAATATGTCCAAACAACACAGTCACAACAATACACTGATCAAACCTACATCACATGTAGCTAAAATAACTTGAATGGATCCTCCATGCCCGAGCCATTCAGTGTAAGAGGGGAAAATATCACAAGGAAGATGACTAAAACTGGTCACGATACCGCTTCAACCAAACCTACATTACAACATCATAACAACCCTCGACTGGATCCTCCATGCCTGAATGTTTTAGCACAGTTTTTACAAAGAGATGAAAAGAGGCTAATATCTATTAATATGCAAGTATCAAATATGATACATAACCATAGAATAGTTTTGGCATAAAAACATTACAAAATAGGGAGCTCTGGTCAACCAGTTGACGACCCTAACAAATTATTAAATCTACCTATTTATACTCTAAACTGTCCACCACCCTCAGGAGCGTGATTTGGCCTTCTCAGTCAAAGATTTGTGTATGAGAAGTCTTCTATCAGACTGTGCATGTATCCTCCTGGAAAATGCAAATTCATCCCGCCATGGGCCTATAGGAAAATATGTCCACAGGGGTACCACAGGCTAATGGTTCAGTTCCCATGGTCGGGCCTTCCATGCCTTCCATTTATGGATTGAGCTAAGGTTTCAAACACCGTCTCTACTTTCATTAACTGCCTTTTCTCAGGAAATCAACGAGATTAAATGCCTAAGGGGTGGCCACGTGGCGCTCTTGGATGGGACACCATATAAACACGTGATTGCGAGGCCTCTCAAAGGTGGTTTGGGCTCAGACTGTTTTTGGGCTCGCAATCCATCTCCTTTCGCTATGTAGCACATTCACCATACCATGGTTTCAATTGCAGGACCGCTCAAGAAAATTATCGATTGAGAAAGTTGCATCCCCTCAATGAAGCATGGTCGTTGATCTGGACGCGGTCTGTGATCTGGGCACACCTGCTAGATTTATCACTACTGCCAAGCTTAACTGCCTACCAACTTTAGAATCCATCAAACTATGCCCTAGGGGAGGGGGACGCTACTCTTGATGATGAACAACAACACCTCCTGGAGGATGACCTGTCGATGCTATGCTGATGTGTCATGAAAGAGAAGTGACACATGTCACTAAGAAAGCAGAGAATGATACGCCCACAACTTCCTGGACTGAGTGCCACGTGTCACTAACAAATAGGGGCATGGTGTCATGACTGACAAGTGTGCCACATTTCCATACTAATGACCGCCACATACCCTCTTAAATAGATAGCTGAGATCTCCTTCAGGTCTCCAAGCTCCGAGAAAATCAAATATCAAGCCTCATCCTCTTCCATGCACTTTTACCTGGAGCTAAGGATCTGGAAATGCATCGCTCCTGGATCAATGGCTAAGATCCCTTCAAGTCTCCAAGCTCTGGGAAAATCAAAACTCAAATCTCATATTTTACCCTTCACTTTCCTCTGGAGATCTAGATCTGGTGCCACATGTCCATTTGAATTAGATGGCTGAGACTTGCTCCAATCCTTCAGAATTTAGGTGTTTTGAAAGTGAAATATGAAAAACCCCCGAAGTGAAGGATCTGCTGCCACGCGTTTCGACACTTCGGGACTTCGGTCACTTCAGGACTTCGGGCGCTTTGGGTCTTTGGCCACTTTGGGCCTTCTGTGCTTCTTACTTGGAAGATCCTGCAATGACTTTCTCCGTAGCCTGGATCTGGCACCACACATCTCTTCGGATCGGACGACTCATGCTCACTTCGGGTTTCGGGACTTCAGACCTTTTACAAACAACTTTAACAATATTTCAAACCGTCGATCTGATATTCTCAGGAATGTTCGTCGCTGAAGTTGATCTCACCTGTTTCTTTTATTTCAATCCCGAAACAGACTGCTCTGAATGTTGTTCTTTGATGCTTCTTGTGTAGGCCGCGAACTTGGACAACCTATTTCCCTTGACAACTATATGTGATAATAGGGTACAAAACTTAATTCGTGTCTAATACCATGATGCCACATGGAGCTATCTAGGGACACCACTGTTGACTGCAATCTATGTCGTATAAATTTCTCAACGATTTAATGTCAACCAGGAGCTCGTAAGCTTAGAGGCACAACACAATATGTGCGAGGATTTGAAGTTGTCTATTCGAAACTACTAAAGCAAAGAACATAAAGATAAAATAACATGAATATACAAATGACAAATTTTACCTACTATATACAACACATAGGTGTACTGGCATCAATGCATGGGGGCCCTTCCATCCTTCAGTAAGTACACCATAATCTTAACACAAGATAGAGATCAAAATGGAAGCATGTCTTGTATTCAAAAGAATATGATTAAATCTTCATTCCAATATAAAATATCCTCTCTACTAACCTCAAGAACCAACCTACCAATTCAAAACATGAGCATTTTCCAAACTTCACACCTATATCTATATCTATCTATTTTTGAAAGGAGAAGCCTCTCCTATTTATACAAGAACATAAGAAGCTACCCCATTAATGGAGATCCACTATTCTCTCCCTAGATCCATAAAAATATCATATAGTTACAACCAAATGGCAAATGATGAGACACATATCCTCTTTGACCTTTATCCAAATC
>ML790987.1:121149-134210 GCA_009831015.1 Picea engelmannii
CATATCCTCTTTGACCTTTATCCAAATCTCCTTCCATATCTTGAAGGGAATTCGAATTTGAGTATTGGAGGCCACATAAGAGTGTATTGGAAGCTTCCAAATCACCTACACATGTCACCAAACTCATTCTAATTATTAGGTATAAGTATAAGTATATTATTTTCTAAAGTTTAACCACAAAATCAACTTAAAAATGTTAAGAATTAATAAAATTTGGAAAAGCATAGTTATAACCCAATTATGAGATAAATGTAATGATGTGGAGGTGGAATGAAGGTGACATGATGGTAATATGGAAGTAATGTGAAGGTATTGGTGAATAATGGAGTGAGAATAGGGACTATTTTGAGGCCCAACAACCACATCACCATGATGCACGTGGGCCCGTCCTATCGGAGCTTGACACTACAATAGGGGAAACTTCGGTGCTTCAACCACTTTTCTCTATTTTCAAATCCTCTGGATTCCTAAACCCCAGAGTCCTGCCACATCACTTCAGCCTTCGTCCCTTTTGGAGATTAATTCTTATCACTTCAAACACCCAGAGTTCCAAATTCCCAGACTCCGAGAGCGGTTCCCTCTTGCATACATGGTGTTCTACATGGGTGTCCCTACTACCATCTATCACTTGGAATATATGTGGAGATGATGTCACCTTGACATGTTGTACCCATATCTCCAACCCTATACCATATATGATAAGTCAATAAGACACGTGGCTTAGCCATGTGCTAACATACGGTGGCTCTACAATATGGTCGAACTCCACTGTGTACATTGGACATGTTTCCTGCTGACATCACTCTAGCCTTTGGCATTTGGGGATACTCCACACCTTGCATCTTGAATCACCTGAAGTGGTGTTTATCTGGAGATCTGAATAATGATCAGACGACCAATATTGTTCCCTGGTTTGATCCAATGACTGAAATGGATTCGTGGCTCCATGTTCTCGCGATCCATGAAATCCTAAGTCTTTTGTCCCTCGGGTAACTATCTGGGAGGGTCATAAGACAAAATGACCACTTGTTGTTGGCCAGCCCTTCCCTTACTTTATCCTTCCACTAACACTTGATCTGATGGTCAAGAAGGATCCCAAAGGATCCTTATATCTACAACCCATGTCACTTCACGAGTTTAGAATTTGGGGATTTCAACCATTTAAAACCCTTTTTATCCCATAGTGGTCAATGTTGAGCTGACCACGACGTAGATCCAACAGTTAGGGCAGATCTTGAGTATCCTCAGATCTACGACTCACATTATTTTGCGACCAAGAAGTGGATCAAGTTTTAAAAATGGGATGAATCCCATGACAACAGGTAAATGTCCACCAACTTTCAGTCAATCGTCAAGTTACCGATATGACAGGTTGCCTTCTATGCATTTAGGACATTTCAATGTTCATTCACCCAGAGCTCCGGACTCTTGGAGTCACGAAGTATGAAAAAATTATCTCCTTTTCTAGTGTAGAGAAGGGTTCCATGGTGTTGGTCCTATGAAACTTTGTCAAGATCCGGAGGATACACTCATAACTCTTTGCCAAAATTTGGTTAAGGTCATGGGCAAGAGCTCGTGCTCTCTTGGATGAATGGTTTGAAGGAAGCACCTTACATTCACATAACACAAGTTCTATAATAGGGAAAGGCATTTTCTAGGGATCCATAGGACTATAGCAGTCCCATAGAGTCTATCCTAGCTCTAGAACAATGAATTTGAGCCTTGCGAAAAAACCTTTAGGATTTTCCAACCAGCATAGAGGCCAAACTTGTCATCTTACAACCATTCAAATGAAATACTTATAGAAGAACAATAAGCATTATTACCATCAATTTCACATTTGGCACATTTTTACACAATATCATCCTCCTATATGCAGGAGGTATATGTATAGCACAAATACAAGCATTCAAATCATGCATTTCAATTCAAATGCATAAGGTATATGAAATACTTATCTATTAGAAGTTGCAACCAACCAACTAAATGTGGGTGTTTGCCTTTCCACCCTATTAGCAATGAGAGTCACACTTAGATTGTTGTAAGTGCAAGCCCAGTACCCATCATAATATAAATGGATTAAATTGATTTGGGTAGGTGAATCAACAAAACTTGGAAAGAAAGGGAGAGGGCAACAACTTGTCTACAGAGGCATTCCACTGGGAAAGGAGTCATAACATCCTATAGATAAAAGGAAATCAAAATGTATATCAGATAAAGGGATACATAATGATGAGTAAAATCATGTTGAATACGAAATTTTTTATAACATCCATTGTACATAAATCCTTTCTGGAAATAGATAAACATTTCTTTAACAATAAACAATGATTTAATGGGCAAGATACAACAGATCCTTTGTTGTTCATGAATCCATCCATCAATGGAAGATATGATCCTCAAAACCTGCAATATGTTCAAGAAATAAGTTAAAAAAGAAATGGAAAAACATAGAATCCAATTTGATAACAACTCTCATGAATCTTTAATGACAGAAAATGTCATTACAAACAGGCCCTCAGGCTTACGAATGAGCAAACTAAAATTGTTCTCCAACTCTCTCCTCTCTTGGCTCATGAATCCAACTCTTTCCTTCTCAAAATCCATTTCATATATAGTGAATGATATCTATATACCCTAAGGAGGTAGAAACTAAGGAGATACATAGGATCCTCCTCCATTTACGAGTCTTGTTACAAAGGTTCCAACAAAAACCTAACAAATTCCTATTTTTTGAGATCTTTGCTTTTTTGATAAATTCCTTTTGAAATGGGTCATTATCCTTGATATGGAGATGGAACACATGTCCCTCATGTCCAAATATCTCCTAGGAGATAATTTGAAGCTTCCCTAATAGTTGGCAACCTTCCCATAGCTCGAATTTTCTAGACTGTTAGAGTTCACAGCGCCTGTGACAACATGCACTGCGAACTTTCATGTAAGTGATTATTTTATCTTTTCTCCAAAAATACGAAGTGGGTCAAGCTGAATTTTTTCATCAAGTCCAAAATACCATTTTTTTCCTCCACAACAATTTTCAAAGGAACCCAGATGGGCATTCAAAAGTTACAAGCAAAACAATCCTCTGTTGTGTGCTAATTTCTTAGAAACTATCATAAATTACCAGTTTGTAGCGTCGGCACTGTGAACTTTCTTGTAGCATTTGGTTTCACTTGATAAAGTCTTAAATTATTCCAAAAACTATATCCATTTCCCCAAACTATTGTAACAACTTATAATCTTAATAATCTTGATTAAAGGAAAGCACCTAATCAGATAATCATGGTTTGTAAAATAGAGCAATAACCAAAATGTTTAAAATGTATGAAACATGAATTTGACCAAAATGATGTTGATTATGGAGGTTCACCATATTCATTTTTTAATCTTGTAACTTCTCCTGGTTGGAAACCTTGTCTAACATGTCTAGGTTTCTCTTGGCCAACTCTAGATGTCCCCTCTGCATCTTTTGACATAAATTGATGTAGCCTACTCTCTGAAAAGATTCTTTGATCAAAGGTTTTGAATCAAGCAATTGCATGTCATAAGGATCTGTTATTACTATTTCACCTCCCTTATGAGTCTTCTTGTGTTGTTGGTTTTTCATAACTTCTATTTGAAGAAAACCTTTCTATAATATTTAATGACCGCTAAATGTGTGAAACAAGGAATATAGAAAATTAGGGTTTTGATGACAAAACTCTCTCCAATAGGATAACCTTGTATAGATTTTCTACAGAATTTAGTTTATACACATCCAGGAATGAGATGTGGCATTCTTCAAAGGTAAATCTAAGGAAAATCCACTTAAAGTTATGACGAAAGGAATTACAGATAAGACTCTACAAAAAGGTTTTTATCAGCATAAAAAATGGATTAACAACATCACTACACCTGCAATTTTAAGTCTTCTCCCACAGATGATCAATTGTTCACTACAAAATGGACAGGGATATAATTAACTTTGTTAAGGTTGTAGTTTTAGAAATATGCAGAGGATGGGGTTTTAACAATGTTGGAACAGAGGGTTCTCAGCGTAGTTCGCAATGCCCTGTGATCCATTTCGTAGCACCAAGTGAAAATGATAGGAGCAAGTAAATTTTTAGTAGGAGGAAAAATTGAATGAGGTCAAAAGGTGGTCAATTTTAATAGCCACATTTCAGAGAATTTTTTAAGTGAATTTTTCAAACTGATAGCAAGGAAGTGTCAGTTCATAGCACCCAAAGGAAACAACCAAAATCTCTTTTTCAACCTTCAAACATGATGAAAGCTCTCATGGAGTACCTGGTGGTCCCGAGTTTGATGATGATGTATTTGAAATTGCACAAGAGTGTCTGCAATTATTCCAACCTCCAACACTCTCCTTCAGCCATTTTGCAATGCGAGTTCGCAATGCCTATTTGTAGCACCATGTTCGCAGTGCTAGTTCATAGCGCCTAGCTCAAACAAAATTTTCACACTTGGAGGAAGCTGTTAGAAACTTTTATGACATTATACCTGAGAATTTGTTTAAAATACAAGCTATGGAAAAAATGAGATCTTCTTTGACACGATCCTTAAATGCAATGATGATAAAATAATGCATGAGGTACTTAGAGTACACTAAGAACTCTCCTAGTGAGTTGGTAACACATACACCCAACTTTGACTTGACACTTAAATGAATAGATGATGACAAAGAGAACTTTGTGTGCAACTTGGAGGTGTGACATGTCAAGGTAAAAAATATAAAAATCAAAGGTGTGACTCATTTTGACCCCTACAATTCTATGTGCTATCATCTGGATCCACAGGCAATGGCATGATCCCTATTATTTGCCAAGAAATTGCAGTTCAGTGTCTCATCCATTCCATCTTTGTCCACAAAACTTGTATGCATGAGAGAACCTCCTCTCCTTATTGAAAACTGAGAACGTTCACACACTGCAAACAAAAACAACTGCAAACCAAATGAAAGAACCCATGGAATACATAAGTGTAGTTTGAAAACACAACAGAACCAACATTCACTTGAAAAGAATGATTTGACATCTATGCTACTCCAAAACTCCAAATAATCAGTAATAAGGTCATGAAAGCCATAAACTAATACGTAGTCTTGATGTCCTTCCAACTGGAAATTGAGTTGCTTATGCAGATGCCCAGTTTTATGATTGTTGCTAATATCCTCTATTTGCAAAGATGGAGGTTGTTGCAGGATTCCTTCACTGATTTTAATTTTGATCATAGGTTGGTTAATAGTTGCTACAGATCCAAGTTTAGGAATGATGAAAGAAATCTTGTTGATCTCTGGTAATAGCTACTGGAGAAATTTCTTCGACTAATTATGCTCCTATTATACTCCCTTATATCCTTCATTGTATTCCCTTGGCTTAGATTCACAAATGTAACATGATGATATATCAATCTTCTCATTATCATTTGAATACTCAAAGGAAACAATTTCATTTTCATGACAACCTAAAACAATAGATACATTTGATACAATGTCAAAGGTATTTGCATTCTGTATATCACTTTGAAGATCATCATCCTCTCGATCATTATGAAAAGTTTATTCTATTGCAACATACTCTTTATGACTATTTGATCCTTTACTCAAAAAATCAAATTCATAACAACATTCTTGATAAAGGAAATCAACTGCAAATTTCTCTTTGCAAAACAAACAAAATGCAGCATGCAAATGTCTTAGTGAAGTAATACAAGCAACCGAGAGTGATCTACACCAATCACGAGCTGCTCCATCTAAAGAATATGTAAACAATTTGATGAGTAAATCTTCATGTATAACTTTCATCTTAAGTATGCACTCGTGAAAATATAGTAAACAATCTGCTTCCATTTCCCAATTTTCCCCTCTAAACCGAGGAAGGCATATTTCTCATTCACTTCTACCAGGCACGAGGTTTAGAAAACCAAATATATTTGATAAATCAAAAAACACATACCTCTGAACAATAATATTTTCCATTTAAAACCAGTGGAGTCTCCTATGGATTCATTTATGATGAAGTTGGAGTCTCCAGGCAGAATATTGCAATCAAGCTTGTGTCCTACTCCTTTCTACCATCAAGAGTTGGATTTGATCGTTGTCGTTCGCCTAGGGAATATTTCTTCACTTTCGTCCCCAACAACGTCCCCAAAAATGTTAGAACTGAGAGTCACACTTACACTGCTATATGTGAAAGCCCAATACCCATCAGAATATAAATGGATTAAATTGGTTTGGGTAGGTGGATCAACAATATTGGGAAAGAAAGGGAGATGACAACAACTTATCTACAGAGGCATTCCATTGGGCAAGGAGTTATAACATCCTACAAATCAAAGGCAATTAAAATGTATATCATACAAAGGGATATATAATGATGAGTAGACACATGGTGAATATGAAAAGATGAATAACATCCATTGTACATAAATCCTTTCTGCAAACAGATAAAGATTGCTTTGACAATAAACAATGATTTAATGGGCAAGCTACAACAGATCATTTGTTGTTCATGAATCCATCCATCAATGACAACTATGATCCTGAAAACCTACAATATGTAAAGCAAGAAGATAACAAATTAATGGGAAAAAAAATACAATATGATAACAACTCTCATAAATATTTAATGGCGGAAAATGTCATTACAAACAGGCCCTCAGGCTTACAAATGAGCAACTAAAATTTCTTCTCCAACTCTCTCCTCTCTTGTCTCATGAATCCAACTCTTTCCTTATCAAAATCCATTTCATATATAGTGAATGATATCTATATAACCTAAGTATTTCTAAACCAAGGAGATACATAGTATTCTCCTCCATTTAGGACTCTTGTTACAAAAGATTCCAACAAAAACCTAACAAATTCCTATTTTTCGAGATCTTTCCTATTGTGATAAATTCCTTTTGAAACAGGTTATTCTGGTTGATATGGAGATGAAAAAAATGTCCCTCGTGTCGAAATAACTCCTAGGATACCATTTAAACCTTCCCTGACAGCCCTCCCATAGCTAGAATTTGTCAGACTGTTAGAGTTCACAGCATTGTGAACTTTCCTGTAGGTGATGGTTTTACCTTTTATCCAAAAAATACAAAGTGGTTCAGGATGAATATTTGTCAGCAAGTCCAAAACACCATTTTGTTCCTGCAAACCAAATTTTCGAGGAACCTAGATGGCCATTCAAAAGTTACAAGAAAAACAATCCTCTGTTGTGTGTTAATTGCTTACAAACTATCATAAATTACCATTTCGCAGCGCCGATGCTGGGAACTTTCTTGTAGTAGCCTGTTTTGCTTGATAAATTCTTAACACATTCCAAAACTATATCCAATGCCCCAAACTATTGTAACAACTTCTAATATTAATAATATTGATTAAAAGAAAGCACCCAATCAGATAATCATGGTTTGCAAAACAAAGAAATAACCAAAATGTGTAAAATGTATTAAACAAAAATTTGACCAAAATGATGTTGATTATGGAGGTTCAACATATTCATTTTTTAATCTTGGAACTTATCCTGGTTAGAAACCTTGGCCAACATGTCCCCGTTTCTCTTGGCTAGTTGTAGATGCCCCCTCTTCATCGTTTGACAGAAATTGATGCAAGCTACTCTTTGAAAAGCCTCTCTGATCAAAGGTTCAGAATCAAGCAATTGCATGTCATAGGGTTTTATTATTACTATTTCACCTCCCTTATAATTCTTCTTTTGATGTGGGTTGTTCATAACCATTGTTTGAAGAAAACTTTTCTGTAATATTTAATGCACTGTTAGATGTGTGAAACATGGAATATAGAAGATTAGGGTTTTGATGACAAAACTTTCCCCAATAGGCTAACCTTGTATAAAGTTTCTACAGAATTTAGTTTATAGACATCCATGAATGAGACAGTGAATTATTCAAAGGTAAATCTAAGAAAAAACCATTGAAAGTTATGATGAAAGGAAAGACAGATAAGAATCTGTTAAAAGGATTTTATCAACATAAAACATGGATCATTAACAACATCACTACACCTGCAATTTTAAGTCTTCTCCCATAGATGATCAACTGCTCACTACAAAATGGATAGGGATATAGTTAACTCTATTAAGTTTGCAGTTTTAGAAATATGTAGAGGACAAGGTTTTAACAATGTTGGAACATAGGGTTCACAACACAGTTTTCAATGCCTTGTGAGCCAGTTCATAGCACCATGTGAAAATGATAGGAGAAAGTAAATTTTGAGCAGGAGGAAAAACTAAATCTAGTCAGAAGGTAGTTAATTTTAATAGGCACAATTCAGATCATTTTTTAAGTGAAATTTTCAAACTAATAGCAAGGCAGCGACAGTTCATAGCGCCCAAAGGAAAAACAACCAAAATCTCTTTCTCAACCTTCAAACAAGATGAAAACTCTCATAGAGTACCTGGTGGTATTGAGTTTGATGTTAGTGTCTTTCAAATTGCACAAGGGTCTATGCAAGCATTCCAACCTCCAACACTCTCATTTATTCAGTTCGTAACGTGAGTTCGCAACACCTATCTATAGCACCAAGTTCGCAGTGTCAGTTCGTAACGCCTAGCTCAAACACAATTTGCACACTTGGAGGAAGTTGTTAGAAACTTTTATGACATAATCCCTGAGAATTTGTTTAAAATACAAGATCTAAAAACAATGAAATCTTCTTTGACATTGTCATTAAATGAAATGATGACAAAATAATGCACAAGGTACTTAGAGTAAGCTATGAACTCTCCTAGTGAGTTAGAAACACATACACCCGACTTTGACTTGACACTTAAACAGATAGATGATGACAAAGGGAACTTTGTGTACAACTTGGAGGTGTGACATGTCAAGGTAAAAAAATGTAAAAATCAAAGGTGCGACTCATTTTTACCCCTACAATTCTATGTGCTAACACATCTAGCCATAGGATCAAAGTCCTTCACTCTTATCACGCTCACCACCCTCATGCCAAGCCATGATATCACTAGGGAAACTTCTGAAAATTCTCAAAGATCCTCTCTTTGTCACAGCCTCTGTGAGATTTATCAGGTGCTCCTTGAGCATAAAGCTCCCTACCTTCTTCTCAAGTCAGTTTTTTTGGTTCCCTTTCAAAAATCAGGAAAGGTATCAGGGACGTTACTCTCCTCCACCTCTCTAGTAGTAGTAGAAGTATCTCTTCTTTCCCACTAAGATCAGTACCTCCATGGGTTTTATCAGATGCCTTCCCAACTAGATTTCGTTTTTGCATGAGAGTCCCTTCAAAACTACATTTTCCCTCGACACCCTCTCCTTCTAGCACTGGTTTCTCTCCAGCCAACACCAAGCTCGCGACTCTCTTTTTCTCCAATATGGGCTTCAGGGGTTCTATGCTCCAATTCATAACTCTTCCATGAGTTCTCTGATATTTCTATTACATGTTCTCGTGCATTATTTTCATAAATTATCTTGCTCAGAGACCGAATTCCTCCTTTGTTTCTCTCCTATAATGAGAAAAACTTATTCTTATAAACTGGAGAGCCTCACGTGATTTCCTCTTTCTCTGTTGTTTTTCTTCGCATAGCATATTCGGGTTGAAAACCTCCCTGTGGGCATGGTATCCTTCTCGTTTGCCTTCGTGTGTATTCTTTCACACCTTTTTCCTCCCCAGGAAGGTTCTGCACCTATCCTATTCCTTTTTTCATAAGGAACTCAGGTCAATCTAGGCCTACAAGAATCTACACCATGTGGTACTTCTGGATGACAATTTTTTATCTTCTCAGCGAGACCCTCCATGCTTCCATTCATTGGGGTAGTTAATTTTTCAACCACTAGTCCTTTTCTCATTAACTGATTTTTCCTTAGGATGAGGATGAGGCTTATTATTTTAGCAAATATAATTTGGGTCATTTTGACATAATGAACCCTCTATACAGTTTCCTCACTCTTTCCTCTAGTGATATTATGGCCATTACTTCAAGGCTTCACCCCCACAGTCAGTTTTGGAAATCTAAAAAATAATATATTTACATTGTTCACATGCCATAGAATGGTAAATCGTAAATAATGATTAATTACAAGCTGGGGGAAACAAGGGTATTACAATCTCATCCCCCTTCAAAGGAACATTGTCCTCGATTTTTTTCTTCAGTAACACCTTTTGTGCCTGTGTCATTTAGCTGCTTCATAAAAATTGATCCTCTTTCTTGGTCAGTTCCTTTCCAGACACTTGGCCTTTGTCACCTTCCTTCAATAATTTTGGACAACAATCATATTAATCACAATTTGATCCAAAATGTTTTTACTGTTGTGCAAAGCTGAAGAGGAAAATTTTCATCATATAGCACAATACTTATATGTGCAACTCGTGGATTTGCATCCATATGGTTTTTTTATTATCTTGGCTCACTTTTTTCCCTTGACATACCCATTATGTGCATGATCCCAATAAATGGTTTACAAGAATCATCAAAATCTCCTCTTTCTTGAAATCACTCACACTCTAGGCCTAGGCTTAGGCATCCCCTTCTCTGCTATATAGTCCCTTTGGGGATCCATATTTCCTTGCCAAGGATTTCTCGCATAAGAATATTTCTAGACACTTCATTGAGCCTTAAATTCGAGGCGTTCCTCTGACTTACTCTGCCGAGGCATCCCTCCATCTTGTGTCACCACAACACAATATATTATAGGGAGATCATGGATTACCACATGGTTCTCATGTCTCAATACTATCCTTTTTCATTCTTTCTATCTTTGAAAGACTTGATATGTCCTCCCTATACATCTATTTTCATCTCACCTGTATCATAGGTATATAGAAATTATGAGATATTATCATCAATTCCAATTTATAATTTCTTTCAAATCTGTCACCCATAGATTTCCAATTTCCACTTTTTATTTTCCAAGTTTGTTTCACATAGGAACTTGATTCACGAGTATGGGATTTTTCTTCCCATAACAATCTGGCTCAACGGGAAATGGGTCTTCCTTATGGCTTACAACACTTCCATATCCAAGATCCTTTCTTCCTACAATTTCAATATTCCTCAACCAAAAAAATTGTTAGTTTTCATGCACACTTGTAATGGCTCACAAACAATTTCATAGTTGTGCATACTAACAATCAAATTAATTTATTCAAAAAGGAAATATCATTATTTAAATATTCATCCTTTCAACATACCAAATTTTCCAAATGCAATACAAATATCAAATGACTTTAATCAATGTGAAAATATTCATGGCCACATTCATACCCAATGTACCCTTACATTGGGTTCAAGTTTGTCACACTTATGGAAAGTACTTTGTCATGGTGTGTCAGAGCTCAACCAATATCTTCACCATAAGGTTTAATCTTTCTCATTCACTCTTACAATAGGACTATGCTTCCTGCTACAGGTTGATCATGATCCCAAATCAACATACATGAAACTAAAAGTTTCACATAAATTTATCCACACATTCCTCATTCATTGGTAACTAGGGTGCCAACACTCATGGCCAACCAAGGTACCAACACTCATGGCCACCCAAATTCTCTTTTCTTTAACACCTCTACAATTCAAGTAGAGTATTGGAAGGTCCTCCTTCCTTAATGGGAAATCTATTGTCTGCCCTCCTATGCAACATGCATTTCCTCAATGCATTCCATGCAATGTGCTAACTATGAGCACCTTTATTTCCAAACTCTCTAGATTTCTCATGGTACCCATGGTACTCCTTACTCATGAATTTTCTTGCAAGGATTATAAATCACCCTTGACTAGCATACACTTCCTCTCTATATTATTTAGATTCTTCATTCCTGAATATTACCATGCTTGGGTAGCAATGGCATACAAAAACCACTCAAAATTATTTGCATATCATTATGTTAATGGAATATTTTCAGAAGGGATTCTTACCAAACCGCTTCATACCTTATGCCACATAGGCATGAACATTTTTATACATGTTCTAGTTGATAGCACCCTTTTTCTAATTTTTACCTCATCAGTAGTGCTCCATGGGGCTCCCAAATTCCCTTCAACAATCTCTCATCAACAACCTTCTTGCATTTTTCCTTTATTAGAGGTTATCTACCATTGGCAGTTGGCCTTTCCCAACAACTCCAATCATTTCTTGTACATGACATACATCACAAATATATATATATATATATATATATATATATATATATATATATATATATATATATATATATANTATATTAGTCATTATGTAAAACAAAATGCATGTATCATAGCATTTAAATCAATAAATAATTTTTAGATATTCCCCAACATATCTCTATGCACTCTACCACATTACTCCCTAAAGTTAGCCAGTACAATCACAATCAAATTTCCAGTTGTATTCTATAATCATACAACCATCAACATCCTTATGAAAAAACACTTACCTTCATTAGTAAATCAATCTCTCGTACCAAAGAAATATAATAAACAACAAGGAATGGGTCAATGAACTCTTCCCTTGTCCAACTCCTTTTGCACAGCCCTGGACTTTCAGTCCAACTGAGTTATTTTCCAAGGTCTCATTGCCTTTATTTATCATGGCTTAACCAATCCTATTCATTCAAACTTACTTATTTATTTATTTTCCTTTTTTTCCAGTTGTACTTGTTTCCACGGTTTCTCTTCTAAGACTTACAACTCTATTAAACAATTCATATTTTTTAGGGTGAGAAAAGTATTCCTCCTTTTATCCTTCTTTTCGTATGAAATCTACTCCATGTTGGGATCTTCCTACTCTTTTCCTTGAGTAGCCTTGGTTAGGCTCATCCTAACCTTTTTTATACATCAACATGATCCAACAGAAAATATTTTTGGTCATACTGAATCATGAACATGTGCATTATGCACATTAGCATTCGGTTATTAGAATGGTCGACATTCATTTATTAGTCTTCCATTCATGAATGATGTTTTTTTAAATGTAATAAATAATACATACATACATACATACATACATACATACATACATACATACATACATACATACATACATACATACATACATACATACATACATACATACATACATATATATATATATATATATATATATATATATATATATATATATAT
>ML790987.1:134260-160796 GCA_009831015.1 Picea engelmannii
TCCCACTGCTCAATTCTCATCAGTTGTTAAGGTTGTGACTTTGTTCTCCTGACAGAGTCTTCACACAGTTTCTCCACAGGGAAATCCTTTGTCATGTAAATTCCTTATTGCATATCCATCACTAGATTTGATAACCTCAAACTTGAGTTAGCTTCAGCTTTACCACTTTATGTGTTTACCAAATAATCCATAAGGAATACAAACGTCCATTCCGATGTTGTATTCCAAATACACATTAAAATCATGTCCTTTATGTTTTCATCTTGCTTTTAGACTAATCTTCCATGAACTTAATCACATGATTTATCATGTTGTATGTGTTCCCACCATAGGCACCCTTTACAGTTTCATTTCCATATTGATTGCAAATTATTTAGTTCATGATTGTTCAAAATCATGTACACGTGGTCCTCAAAGTTTTACTCATGTTGTCTCTTATCATGACAATAGAGTGTCCTTGCTCATTTACTCTTTCATCTATTTATACCAGCCTTTCCTAAGGGAATGGAAGACATTCCCCTCAAGCTATCATTCAAAACTAAACTTTCATGACTCTTTAGAATGGATTCAACCATGCATCCATGATATTCATTCAATATTGGCAAGTGAAATTCTTGCATTACATTTCACTCATTTAGACAATCACATCATTCATTTAGTATAGATGTACTCTTACATAATACATGTGCATCACTAAAACATTTAATATCATTCATATCTATTTGTTATTAATATCAGTCTTCGTATTAAGAAACCTCACAATGCATTAAATCCATGCACTCAAGCATATACAAACATATCCAAACATTCATCATGCAAGCTCATTGCTTGCACCTTTTCCATGCCATTCATACACATGGACATATCATACTTCCATATCCTCCTCCCAAGGATCTTGTTGTTATTATTATGACAAGTCTCATAGAGATACTCAACATTGAGCTTCCCTCTCTGTTGAGATCTTGCACTTTTTCACATGATATCCACATGGAAATTTTAACAGACATAATCATAACTATGTCCCCCTTTCCATACGACAACAACCAACAATGAGGCATTTTTTCCTCAACTACTATAAATTTATTCAATAATCCATAAATACCATCTAGGAAATTCTAGCAATGCCCAAGGCAACAAGACATCTTATCAAGCTTCTTTTTCATGCCTCAAACCTTTTTTGGTTAACAATTTTTTTTATCAAGGGAATCATTTTATAGATTCCCTTTCACTGCTACTTGAGCATATCAAGCCATACCTTATATGGATACCATCCACCTTTGGATGTCAACCTGACCCATTGGTCATCTAGAAGTTCCCCAACACTTCCTTTACCACATTCAAGATCAACATTTCATTAACCATTTTACCTCATTTATCATGAATTTTAATGTCTAATAACATTTGGACTATTTCCTTAAATCCCAAATACAATTTCGAAGTCTGTAGACTGTTACTTACTATCTATCCTCATAAAAAAACAGAATATTGGTTGTACATGTATATCAGACCCAACCATTACACCCTAAATTCTTACTTCTATTCAACAACAATGAGGGATGGAGGTCACTCTCCTCCTCCCACAGGAATTCTGGCAGATTATTTTTCTATCCACCAAGCAAGGGAGGTTGTTGTGATTGCTCGCTCAATCACCCATATTTCTATAGTTTTATTTATCAACTTGATTATAAAAATAGTTCCCATCAATTCTTGTACCCAGAAAAAATTTGTTTCTCAGTTCCCTTCAAAACCAGAGAGTTTCACATGTTCTCCCTCTTCAGAAAATGGTCATCAGACCCATTCCTCTTACTTATGTTTTTATAGTTAGATCACCATTAACCATATGATCCATGACATCACCATATTTTACATCCAATGGTAGACTATAATAAGTATATATGCATGCTTTATCTTTGTCATATTCATTTCAACATAACCTTGTGTACCAAGCATTGTACCCATGTTTATAGTGTAGTCAGGTTCCACTTACTTACCTTTTGTATTTTTATGCAGAGACCTACCATTAGTTAATAGGGATTTATACTACTTTAGCACAACCATGATCTTTTGAACTTTCTCATGTCATTCCACTTCTTCCATGAGGTTCATTCTCATTTCTCGTGACTTCTTCTATTTTATAAGGAGGGATTTCCCCAGCAGTAAGGCTTTTTTAGTTACGAAAGGTCAAGTAGGATAATATCACCTACTTCCATAAGGCCTCTAGACATGGATGGTTTTTATCCAAATTACAAATCCTTCATTTAGTCAACACTTTTAATTAACATAGGCCTCATAAGCCCATTTTTTAGGAAAATCCTGCATGTAACAACCCCTCTTCGTTACGACTACAAGCAAACAACAGTGCAATTTTTTTTTTATTTTTTTTTCGTGTTTGGAAGAAAGGAGACAACAACAACAGTTAACCACACCACTAACGATTAACACAAGCACGCATTCCAGGAAAATGGGAAACTATGACTCCACTCACTAACACAGGGTCAACTTGGTGCATCAAGTGTAGAACAATAAGAAGGAACGACTACTCGCCCGACACAACATGACCACACCTACAAGCTAAGGGACAACATCCCCATCCCGACGCAACATCCAAACAACAAGGACTAGAACCTCTAGGTACACGAACCCAATTCCTGAAGGCATTCAACCCATGTGCCATAAAGAAACTAACAATGCTTGACAACACTCACATAGAACGCACCGACTCCGGCCAAGTTCTCACTTGTCACTATCCCATAGGATGTGCCATGATCCTGTCATCAAGAATCATGCCATTCCTAGGTGATAGACGCGTCAATAACCTTAGCACAACATAAGCTATCTGAACCGAGGACTCTAGACAAACTGATGCTCTAGGAACTGAATATCGATAAGAAAAACCACACCCATACCCCAACAACAGGTCGACGAAACACCAGATGAATAAGACAATGGATGATGCAAGCTAATACATGACATCGTCCTCGACCCAACCAATCACCCAGTCTATACCATTCAATGAATACAATCTATTTTAACATGGGTTCCATTCTAAATGAAGCAAGTCAAAGTTACAATTAGTCAATAATGCACTTGCTAATTTAATGTTAATACAATCAATCTTGCAAGTCTAAGTAAGCAATATTTAAACTAGAATTATAAATACCATCTAACCTCCATTATAATCAATTTATCAAGTCTAAAATTGGCAATCTAGTATTTACTCACCAACCTAATTTTAATCATTATTACAACCTAATTGGGCAATTCTACATTAATCCAAAATCTCCATCCAACTATCCGTTAACTTGAATAAAAATATTAACAAGCTTAATGTGGGATGCTATTGTTATAACACCTATGAACAATTTAATCTAGCTCCCAGAGAATCAACTAGCTCCCAGCTCGCCTCGTAAGGCTGAGCTACCACTCCTCACCGAGCTAGGTATCCCAACTCCCACAAGCTAAGTCAGTCAAGTAGATATTTCTGCAGCGTAACATTACGCAAACAACAAAGATCCTTCATCCTTCTCCTCCCTTCATTATATAGAGTTTTGAAGTCCCTTACTTTCCTAAAATCTCATTTAATTAAGTTTTAAAAATTAAATCCTAAAAATTCCTCCCCATACAAGTGTCACCCATCCCCTTCATTTCTCCACAAATTAATTTCTTTAATTAATTAAATTCCCTTATTTCCCTCAACCACCTAGAGTCACTCCTAGAATCTCTCCTAGGTGTCCCCAAATTCTCTTATAGGTTTTAATGACTTTCTCCATTATCAATTTGCTAGTTTAGTTTTAAATTAGAAAGTTCTTAATGGTAGATACCTTAATAAGTTTGACTTTTTGCTTTTTCCCTTGGGTTTCCCTTTTCTTCTTATGTTTTCCTCTTTTCCTAGTTTCCTAAATATTTTAGATTTCCCTCTTTCCCCTTTTCATTTAGGACTCAAATTGGCAGGTGTATAAATTAACCCCCTTTTTCCTTTTTCCCTTTTAGTTAATAATTTTAAATTATCATAAATAATAAAACAATTATTTCCCTTTTTTTTGAATTTTACCCTAACATATTTTTATGAATCACTTAAATTGTTACCCCCTTATTATTACAAGATTTAATGAAGAGTATAATTATTATCTATGTTGTTTTTTTGTTTTTTTTTTTAAATAGATAGATAAAATTTTACCACTAGCATAATTTAGACTTAGACCTTAAATTTTCGTACTGGGCGACATTTTATTAGGGAATTTGTTTTTAAAAATTCTTGAAACGTTATTCATCCTAAGGCCATCTAGGTTCATTCATTTATCATCAACAATGTGACGTGCCCTTCATGATGCAGTAGGTGCTCCAAGGGTGCCACTCACCTTAATTTGTTTCCCTTGCGTGACATGCCCTTCAGGACGCACTATGTGCTCAAAGGGTGCCACTCGTCTCTTTCCATTTTTCTTGCACGACGTGCCCTTCAGGATGCACCACATGCTCCAAGGGTGCCACTCGCCTCTTGACTGACTTGGTAGACATAAAAAACCCCTGGAGTCAATACTTCGCCAGGTAAACTTGTGGGAGACTAAGGACCTCTAGGAATAAGGCCCCCGCCTTATTTCACACCCCTTAGAATCATTGTGAGTGACTGTCGCAGTCCTCCCTCATGGCATCATGGGTCCTCTTGACCTAGGTAAATGTTAACCTACAGTTCGAGCCACGACGGGAGTGCTAGTAGGTTGTGGCAGGGTTGTTTTCCACACCTCTCCCTCAACATCTCTGGTAGTCGTGCGTGACCCCTTTACTCCACATGTGAGTCTGTTTGGCAAGATATCGTCAGCCTGCATCATCAACGAATCATGCCAGAATATATCCATATCATATCATCTAATCAAATCCACTAATATCACAGTAAAACAATCAAACCCCAATGGTACACTCCCCTACTTGATCTGGAGTCCAAGGGGTTCCATCGATGCCTCTACATCCTTGAGGTCCAAAATCCTGCACACTCAGTAAAACCAAGTCAATAGCACATGTCTATGTCAATGTAGTAAAAAAACATCTCATCAACCCATAACGCCTCATAATCAAAATCAATTGTTTTAATAGCATAAATAATCTGGATCACTTACGAGCAAGTGTCCTCAAAGAATAAGTTCTCTCAGTGCACAAGAGCGGGATGTTACATACACCCCCCTCTTGGTCTCAACTTCATCTCGAAGTTTCACAGCATAAGTGTCGAAATAATGTGTATCAGAGTATCATAAGTCTATCTATCAAACAAAATGGAAACTGTTGGTGCATATCATATGCGTGTCCTCCCAGGTTGCCGAGTGCGGACTATAGTTGTCCCATTGGACCTTGAACTTCTCCACCATGCAACACCGTAGATTTTGAATGCGATGATACAATATGCAAATTGTCTCAGTCATGAGTTCCCCCTCATCTGACACCCATCGGGTGCTCAAGTCAAAACATGTGTAGGATCACAAAAACAAATGTCTCAAACAGAGACATGAAATACATCATGCAAAACACCTCAAGAATCAGGCAAGCCTAGTCAATAGGCCACAGGCCTCTCCTTTCCACAATATCGTAGGTTACGACGAACCTAGGAGATAGTTTAGCCCCTTTTTCCAACTGTATCGAAGTCAACCGCAAGAATACTCGATCACCACATCGTAACTATGGTCGACATGATGCGATCCTGTGCTTCCTGGATCCTTTGTATTATAGATTGCATTTAAACTACCATTTCTTGGATCGCTTATGGTCCCACGAAGAACCTATCCTCAAGTCGATCCCAACTCAAAGGTGTCTGACACAGTCGCCCATAAAGAAACTCAAAAGGCGCCATCTTAATGGTGCTTTGGTAACTGTTGTTATAAGCGAATTCCACTAGTGGTAAGAATTATTCCCAACATTTTTGTTGGTCTATCATGTACATGCAAAACATGTCCTCCAAGGTCTGGTTCATTCGTTTGGTCTTCCCGTCAGTCTCCGGGTGATACACAGTTCTTAACTTAAGTTGGGTTCCCAAGGCCTCTTGGAAACACGTCCAAAATTGTCCAGTAAACATCGATCCTCGATCGGATATAATCCTCTTAGGCACGCCATGCAACCTCATAATCTCACTGATGAAAACTCTAGCTATGTCAGGTGCCTGATACGTCGTACGCATAGGAAAAAATTGAGCACTCTTCATCAAAGTGTCTACTACTACGAAAATCGAGTCATGTCTCCTTGCCGTGAGTGGAAATCCAACAACAAAATCCATCGAAATAACCTCCCATTTTGATTCCGAAATAATGTGTGGCTGTAGTAATCTTGTTGGGTGTCTATGTTCATCCTTTACCTACTGGCATTCTAGACATCTGGCCACATAGTTGACTATGTCTGCCTTCAATCCCTTCCAGAAGAATAAGGGTTTAAGGTCTGCCCTTGTCTTTGTGACTCACGGGTGAGCCATGTAGACATCTCTATGAGCCTTGCTTAGGATCAACATCCTCAACTCGTCGTTCGACAGTACATAAATCCAATTTTTAAACCTCAATAAACCATCGCTATCAATAAAAAATCCTTCAAATCTTAGTACCATCATTGTGTTTTGTCCTATAAAACCCTTGAACTCTTTGTACCAATCATCGTCACGCTGTAAAGTTATAATCTTTTCACGTAGATTTGTCTGAAGAGGCAGAACCGAAAATATGTGTGGTCTTCGACTCAATGCGTCTGCCACTCGGTTCACTATTTATTTTATGTAAGTAATCTCGAAGTCGTACTCGCTAAGCAATTCCGACCAATGCCGTTTTCACGTGTTCAGGTCTCTTTGCATAAAGATGTGTTGTAGTCCATAGTGGTCAGTCTTTAGTTCAAATTTTCATCCAACAAGGTAGTGTCTCCAAACCTTCAAGGCATATATGATGGTTAACAACTCCAAATCGTGCATCGCGTAGTTCTCCTCATGCCTGTTAGGACCCTATAATGTACCTTTTTTCTCATACTTTTTCCCATCATTACATCATTTTCCCACTCATATTTAAGCCTACATTATCACATTAATCTATTCTTCCCAAAGGTATATAATGTTTCTTCTCTTTGTTATATGTTTAATTCATTTTACATGTAATTTTACATTACTTTCATACTTAGCCACTAATCAAAAATATATAGTTTCTAAAACAGTTTGAAGACCGTGGTTAAATTATTGTTGTTGCTCGAAGACCACGCTGCTGAAAGTCAAACAGTACGCAACTCCCGTTGCTGAAACAGTCCGCGATTCAGAATGCTAAAACAGTGTTTACAATAGTAACAAGAATATTGTTGTTGACCACGTTGCTAAAACAATCAAACAAGTACGCAAATCCCGTTGCTGAAACAGTCTATGATTTGCGATGCTGCAACAACATTTACAGTAGTAACAAGAAAGATAATTAAAGGAGTTGTTACACCGGCCACAACAACTGAACTCAAAGTCAGCACCATTACAACCATCGCTCCTGCTTGAAGACCACGTTGCTGAAACAGTCTATGATTTGATATCTTGAAACACACACATCAGTAATAAGAAAAGATAATTAAAGAAGTTGTTACACCAGCTACAACAACTGTACCTCAAGCCAGCACCATTACAACCACTGTAACAACATTTTTCTATGGAAGATCAGAATATCCTATTCCAGCATAGAATATTAGATCAAACCAAGAATAGGATTTGTATGTACACATGTAATTTTATGCTTAATTGTATTAAGAGGATTCTCCTCTTTAAATAGGGGGGAAATCAACATTAAAGGGGAGGATGGAAGGCTTAGCTAGAGAGGAATTACAGAGAAGGAGTGTGTTCACTTTGGATATTGTAACTTGACACATTTGACAGATGAATAAACGATTATTCTGAGCATTTCTTCTTAGTTCCTTTCATTTCTGGGGAATCTTGTGAGAGGGAGAGGGCCCACCTTCTTCACAAGATTCACCCATTAGTGTCTGTAGTGTGTTAGTATTGTTTTTATTCATACCTTGTTAAAAAATTGTTTTGTTGAAACTCTGTTTCCACTAATTGCTACATTGTTTTCATACAATTCATTCCTAGGTAACTGTTAATCATTTTGATTGGTAATTTTGTTTGATGAGTTTATGAAAGTCTGATAATCATAGACAGGTGTTGAAGATTCCTTCTTTTGGGAATAGGGTCATGTTCTCTGTTACAGAATAGTTAGTCTTCGGTAATTGTTAATCATTCTGATTGGTAATTCTGTTTGATGAATTTATGAAAGTGTGATAGTCAGAGACAGGTGTTGAAGATTCCTGCTTTGGGGAATATGGTCCTGTTCTTTGTTACAGAATAGTTAGTCTTCGGTAATTGTTAATCATTCTGATTGGTAATTCTGTTTGATGAATTTATGAAAGTGTGATAGTCATAGATAGGTGCTGAAGATTCCTGCTTTGGGGAATAGGGTCTTGTTCTCTATTACAGAATAGTTCATCTTCTTTGTAGTATGCTGAAAGATTCATTTTCCTAGGTTGTTGTTTCTTAATGTAATCCAGGATTCTTCTGATAATTATTTTCCTTTGAATCTTAAACTCTGCAATAGATAGATTTTTTTTTTCTGTAATTCAAAGTAGAACTTCAGTCTGTTCAAAGCAAGGTGTGATTAGTGTACTTTTACTACAACTCTAGATTGCTTTTGAGATTGAGCATATACAGTGTGTGATTGCCTTTGAAATAAACAGGCTTCCCTGGGTTGACAATTTATGTAACACTTGATTGTTTTAATTAATAAGCAATTATAGTGACCAACAATGCCTTCTTAGTTTCCTCGAGATGTAAGCTATCACTAAGTTGTTTTGCATCAAGACTCTGCCTAATCCTTCCTTGGATGCGTCAGTTCATACCAAGAATTACACATCCATGTCAAGGAACTTTAGTATCGGTGTTGTTGTCAACAACTCCTTGAGCCTCTGAAATGCTTCCGCACATTTCTCGGTCCAAACAAACTTCTTGTTTTTCTTCTGTAATTCCGTGATTGGATTTTCTATCTTCGAAAATCCCTCGACGAACCGTCGATAGTATCCTACTAAACCCATGAAGCTACACACTTCCGGGACATTTGTCAGTGCAAGCCATTCCATAATAGCCTCGACCTTGGTTGAATCCATGACGATGCCTTCACCGAAGATGACATGCCCTAAGTAATGAATCTTCAATTGATAAAATGAGCATTTGGACAACTTCCCATACAATTTGTGCTCTTCCAGACACTGTAGTACCAAGCACAAGTGCTCGTCATTCTCCTCCATCGTCTAAGAGTAAATCAAAATAGCGTCAATGAATACTTGGATGAACTTATCCAAGTACTCATGGAACACCCCATTCTACAAACTCATAAATACCCCTAGGGCATTTGTCAGTCCAAACGGTAAAATAATAAACTCGTAATGTCCAAACCTCATCTTAAAGGTGGTCTTAGGGATGTCATCTTCCTTAATCCATAACTAGTGGTACCTTGATCGCAAATCAATCTTTGAGAACACCGTCGCACCCTTCATCTGATCGAATAGATCATCAATCCTCAGCAATAGATATTGATTATTGATCATGGCCTTGTTCAATTGACGGTAGTCAATGCAGAGCCTCCACAAACCATCCTTTTTTCGTATGAAAATAACAGGCGCACCCCACAGTGACACACTTGGATGTATCAGTCCCAGGTCCAACAATTCCCTTAATTGAATTCTCAACTCTTGTAACTCCGGGGTAGACATCCGATAAGGTGTTCTCGCTATCGGTTCAGTCCCCGGTTTTAGTTCTATGGTAAACTCCAATTCCCTCTTCGGTGGAATCCTAGGTAACTCCTTCGGAAATACGTTCGCAAATTCTCTCACCACCAGAAGGTGTTCTAGACATTATGCTACTCCCTTCTCGTTTAACGCAAGGATCGCATAAATCTTGAACCCCTTGCGCATGCTCTTCTGAAGCTGCAAGGAAGAGATGAACCTCAGGGAAGATCCCTGGTTCTGAGCTACAATCACTTGTCTTTGTCCCTCATCATAGACTAAGATCAACTATTTCATCTTACAGTTGAGTATCGCCTCATGCGATTCTAACTAGTCCATACCAATCACGACGTCATAAGATCCTAAGATCATGACGTATAGGTTGGACCTGGTGACAAACTCTCCTAGGTTAAGGGTACAACCGGTAACCTTTCCTCCAACCTTCTGTTTGGCTCACGAAGCCATCTCTACGAAGCTAAAATCATCATGTTCGACTTTCTTTACCTTAATCCTTTTTAGCGCTGCACCCGAAATGAAACTCTCGGTAGCACCAGGATCTATCAAAATACTAAGGGTCTGGTAAGCGAAGGTACCCAATGTCTCGAGCACAGTCGACTAGTGCTCTACCTGGAGGTTATATAGTGCTGCATAAATCCAATGGGCCTTGCCCATATTTCCCATGGTAGGGGGTCCAGCTGATCTAGACACTCTAGTCCTCTCCACTGGGAAGTCGTGCTAGTAGTGTGGCTCCCCACACGTCCAACACCCCTTCTTCAGTCAAGTGCTCCTGGTACCCGAAGTAGAAGATGAATTCTAACAATAAGGCCAAACTCAAACTTCTTGACCTTAATTTTTTGGGTAATTTGGTGCAGATCATATTGAAGCAACTCCAAAATGGGCCTCATACTCAGGAACTATGCGACTAACTCGTCGCAAGGCGTCAAACTCGTTGAGATGATGCTCAATGAATTCCTTAGAAACATACCTCTCCTGGAACCGTCCTGATCTGGATTTATGTAGGAACACAATGAAATACAAAAATACACATAAACACAGAGATGCAGCGGAAATAACACTTCATTTCATTAATAACAAATGATTGAAATATGCTTACAGACAGAATGGAAATAAACTAGCTAGGGCACTGGTAGCTTATCTCTGAGAAGAGATGTCACGGATACTGGCCTCTGAACTATGTTACAATGAGGCTCAAAGGCCTATTATTATTGAGAAACAATGGAAAACCCTAAACATCCAAAGACCTAACCCTAGGAGATGAAATGCCAAGACTATGGGCCCCGTTTGGGTAAGTTGGTACATAAACTTCTCGAGGACGTAACTTTGGCATACGATCTCCGTTTGACGCGTTCTATGATCCATGTTGCTCCCCGTTTTCCCAAAAAATGTCGTTTAAGGCCTCAAAACGGCTCCGAAAGTTCAAGACCCGAAAAACTGCTAAAAATAGTAAATTGTGTGGAAACTGAAAAACCAAAAGAAGCAATGGTGGGGGTCCAAGTGGAATAGGCAGGTGGCCACCAATATCCACCTAGATCATTCCTCCCCCCTTAGGAATAAATGGTCCCCATTGCGTTGAGTTCCTCCATGAGATGAGGAAACTTCTGTTGAACTTGGCCCCTGGTGAGCCATTTGCCTTGGTGAAGGAGTTGGCCTGCTTTGACAACTCGATATAGCGGTATCCTTTGTTTTCGGGTGTGCTTGATCTGTGTATCCATGATTTGATTAGTTATGTCTTGTTCCATGTAGTCTAGATTTAAATCTGTTGGTGTGAGTTGTTATGCCATGTCAGATGTGTCTAGTAGAGGTGGAAAGTAGGGTCGAAGGTGGTCCACATTGAACACTGGGTGCAGACCAAGGAATGCTGGAATGTTGAGCTCAAAGGAATTTTCCCCTACAACCTTGGTGAGGGTGTATGACCCATATCGGAGCAGATGAAGCTTGCGGTGTGGTCCAGCAAGGCGCTCCATTTGAAAATTGTAGCCACACTTTGTCGCCCACCTGGAAGTTGTGTGGCACCCGATGTTGATAATGTCGTTGCTTATACTTAGCATTGGCTTTGTCCAAGATGTCATGAACCTGTTGGTGGATGTGTTGAATGTGCTCAATGAAGTTGTTTGCCTTATCCGCTTCAGACCGGACATGAGTTGAATCTTCTTGAGTAGCCACAAATGGCATGGATATGTCAATGGGACATAGTGGCTGGAATCCCAAGCCCACTTGAAAGGGGCTGTGGCTGGTTGAGCTATGGAGAGGCCGGTTGTAGTTGTGTTGTACATAGGGGAGGCTCTCATCCCATGTGTGTGGATGATTTGAATTGTACATGTGCAGAATGTGTACGATCATCCGGTTGACGACCTCTGTCTGGGCATCAGTTTGCAGATGGAAAGTTGTGGACTTGGTGAGCTTGGTGTCCAACATTGACCAGAGGCTAGACCAAAATGTACTGAGGAACCTACTATCCCGATCTGAGATGATAGACTGTGGGATCCCAAAGTGTACCCACACTTGTTCAAAGAAGAGTTTAGTAATGGATTTTGCTGTGATATTCTTCTTCCAGGCCATCATAATGGACATCTTTGAGAATTGTTCGATGACCACAAAAACATAGTCATTGCCATGCTTAGTAGAATGAAGGCTCGACATGTAATCCATAGAGATGGATTCCCAAGGTCGAATGGGGGTAGGAAGTGGAGTATAGAGGCCTTTCTTCTTGATGGCCGGTTTGGCAATGGCAATGTACTTCCCGACATCTTGTTGAAGGTTCAACCAATAGAAATACTTTTGCAGTACTGCCATGGTTTTCTCGACCCCAAAATGCCCAACAACCTGACTGTAGTGCGCCTCCCAAATCATCTTGGCACGCTCGCTTGAAGGAACACAAAGGTGTCCCAGGTGACAAAGCAGAGCATCCTGGAGGTGAAAATTGGGAACTTTCTTACCCTCCAAGAGTGTATTGTATGTGTGGCTGAATTTTGAATCACTTGTGTAGAGAAGTGGCCAATCAGAAGTCTTGTTCACACAAGAGTTGAGCACAATGGTTAGCACCACGATGGGTGGTCGATTGAGGTAGTCTGCAACATTATTGGTGCTACCTTTTTTGTACTTAATGTTAAGATGAAACTGTTGCAGGTATGTGGACCACTTCTGATGGCGATCGTTCTGCAACTTCCCTTGTGTCTGTATGAACTGCAAGGGTCAGTGGTCTGTGTGGATGACTGTTTCTTTTCCCAAAGTGTAATGCTTCCATTGCCGACAAGCCTACACAATGGAATACATTTCTTTGTCATAAGTGGGATACTTCCGGATTATGTCAGAAAGTGTCTCACTGTGATATGCCACTGGATTCCCATGTTGAGTAAGGACTGCCCCAATAGCATAGTCAGAGGCATCTGTCTCGATCTCAAATGGTTGTTGAAAGTCTGGTAATGTGAGCACTGGTGTAGAGCAGAGGCGATGCTTCAACTCCCCGAACACCTTTTGTTGAGATTCAGACAAAAATAATTTTTCTTTAGCTCCTCCCTTGGTGACTTGACTCAAGGGCCAAGTGATATGAGAGAATCCCAACACAAACCTGTGGTAGAAATTGGCAAGACCTAAAATGTTGCGGAGCTCTTTTAGGGTGGTTGGGGCTGGCCAATCCCGAATGACTTGGATCTTTTTTGGATCCACATGCACCCCTCGCTCATCAATAATGTATCCCAGATATTGAACCTGGGTTATGCCAAAAGTGCATTTCTCCATATTGGCACACAACCTATGTTGCTGCAGTGTTTGGAGGAACTGTCGGATGTGGTGGAGGTGCTCTTCCCAAGTCTGGCTGAAGATCAGAATGTCATCCAAGTACACCACTACAAATGAGTTGGTGAATGGCCAAACAATGTTTTCCATTAGCCTCATGAAGGTTGCAGGGGCATTCGTTAACTCGAAAGGCATGACCAACCATTCGAAAAGGCCCTCCTTGGATTTGAATGCAGTCTTCCACACATCAGAGGGTTCGATTGGTACCTAGTGATACCCAGACTTCAAGTTGATCTTGCTGAAATATTTTTCCCCCTTGAGTTGGTCCAGAAGGTCATCAATCTGTGGGATCTGGTACCTATTACCGACAATGATCTTGTTCAGTGCCTGATAATCAATGCAGAGTCTCCAAGTCCCATCCTTCTTCTGCACCAATACGATCAGGCTCCCACAGGGCGATGAACTCAGATGGATGTGGCCTTTCTGCAACAACTCCTGAATCTGCCTCTTGATTTGTCATTCTCCAGGACAGAGCATCGGTAGATGGGTCCATTGGGAAATCACACACCTAGAGTCAGATCGATGGGGTGCTTGACCTGGGAGTGTAGAGGCACCCCTGCGGGGGAGGTGAAGATATCCTCGTACTCCTCCATGACCTTATCCATATATTGTTTTCATGCAACGGGGCCCTGTCTGGACGTCATGGCCACACTCTTCCTCTTTCCCTGAGGGTGGATCATCAGGAAAACAAATTTCCTGGTTTTGGAAATGAGCTTACTACATTGTTTTACAGTAACCAAAGACATGGTGGTAGGTGGTGCTATCTCTAGTATCTTGTACAACTTATTGCCCAAAGTGATAATAAAAGCACGAGGCCTGGACTCATACACAACATGTCACTTACACAAGTACGGTTGGCCTAATAATACATCAGAAACATCAAGAGGAGCAATTTCACATAATACCTCATCCGTGAAGGACTTGATGTTGTAGGGAAGGCAACATTGTTGACTGACGTTGAGGTCCCATCCTTGGTGCAACCACCCGATGGTGTATGGTTGTGGGCGTGCTGTGGTCGGCAAGCCCAGCTGTTTCACGACCTCTACCGAGATGAGGTTCTTCTGGCTGCCGCTGTCGACAATGAACTACAACGGGGAACCCTTTACCCACATCTTGGAATGGAAGAGACGCTCTGCCTCCTCTGGATATTCTGGTTCCTCCTTCTGGATCTTCATGGTGGCAACGGTGGCGTTGGGATCCGCATTGATAATCTTCTTCCCCCTGTCATTCCCCTTGTCAGGTTATGATTCATAGTCGGAGCATGCATCCGATTAAGAAGTCTTCAACTCGGCTACCATTGACTGCTTGGCCCGACACTCACATGTGTTGTGAGTGGAGCTCTTATGGAACTCACACCACTTCCCAGTGTCGTTTTTTGGCTTTGTGGTGTTGTTCTTTGTTTGTGGATTTGGCGGGTTGTCCTGAGCTGCCCCACCTTGGCTTGGTCCTTTGTTCTGCAGTTTGGGAGTACCTTTCCCTTGCTTCTGATTTGCAGACCCAAAGTCTCGCTTCTTCTGTTTGAACTTCTACTCAATCTTGGTAGCATATCGATATGCCACACCAAGTGAGGAGATGTCGAGGAACTTCATTTCCTCCTGAATGTATCTATGTAGACAACTGCAGTACTTTAAAACCAAATGTTTCTCTGAATCTTTGATACCCAACTTTGTGCATAGGGTATGAAACAGATTCATCATCTCATGCACTTCTTGGTCCCTTTGCTTCCGCAATGTAGTCCATTGTATGTATTTGTCCTCATAGCTCCCCATGGGATAATATTGTTCCTTGATGGAGTCTCAGAAATAATTCCAAGTGGGTGCGACCGAGAACAAAGAGGGTTCTCCATCACCCTCTTTCTCTGAGTAGGTTTCCCTCCAATCCTTGACATGGGGGGCGGCTTTGAGGAGTGTGAAAATAATCTTTTCTAGGTCGGAAAAGTCATGAACCGAGAAATATCCTTCTAATAGATTCAACCATCTATCTATGACATCTGCATCTATTTGGCTTTCAAATATGGGAATGTCAAAGTTTACTTGTACCTTAAAAGGAGTGGCGCCTCTAGAGTGGCTTCTAGATGTCGATGCACCGCCAGTTGGAATCCGTTGAAGAATCTGGGCAAAGTTGTCCATCATCGTGTTCCTTTGTTTCTCGAGGGCCTCCTCAAGAAACATTTTGATAGGATCTCCTGCTCCCTCATCTTTCTTTTCTTCGCCCATGGGTGGTCTTCGGGGTTTGCGAGGCTGATCTTCCAAAGGTTCAACCAGATCTAGCCCCAACTCCTTATACCCCGATCTCGTTGGGGACATGCAAAGAAGAATTGAGAATGAGCAGACTGCTCTGATACCACTGATCTAGATTTATGTAGGAACACAATGAAATACATAAATACACATAAACACAGAGATGCAGTGGAAATAAGACTTCATTTCATTAATAACAAATGACTGAAATATGCTTACAAATAGAATGGAAATAAACTAGCTAGGGCACTGGTAGCTTATCTCTGAGAAGAGATGTTGCGGCTACTAGCCTCTAAATTGAGTTACAATGAGGCTTGAAGGCCTATTATTATTTAGAAACAATGGAAAACCATAAACATCCAAAGACTTAACCCTAGGATATGAAACGCCAAGACTATGGGCCCCGTTTGGGTAAGTTGGTACATCAACTTCCCGGGGACGTAACTTTGGCATACGATCTCTGTTTGACGCGTTCTATACCTTGTTAGAAAGATCTATCTAAGGACTACAACTTTTGGATGAGAAAAATGATCCATGATCCATTTTTCTCCCCTTTTTCCCCAAAAAACATCGTTTAAGGCCTCAAAACGGCTCCGGAAGTTCACGACCTGAAAAACTGCTAAAAATAGTAAACTGTGCGGAAACTGAAAAACTGAAAGAAGCAATGGTGGGGGTCCAAGTGGAATAGGTGGGTGGCCACCAATTTCCACCTAGATCACGTCCCTTGAATAGTTCCCATGACACGTCACCGATGTAAATGTTCAAAAGGGGCAGGAGCATCTTCTAGCATAAAAGAGCTCTCCCCTTCAATCGAAAGACCACCATGTGGACCTTCATGCTGGAGGTCATAAATGTGAAGTGTGAAGCGCATGCCTTTCTCTACAACTATGATTCGATGACACCACCGTCCATGACACTCGTGGATGCTAGAACTCATCTCTCTCCAGATCTCAGAGGATGCTAATAGTACTAGCTATTACGCATTGTGGAACCTCAAGGGCGCCCTCTAAATGTAATCTCCATGAGGACACGTTAAGGTTTTTACTTAATGCAAGGGTTAATACTCACATTTTTACTGCAGTGGAAATCCTGGTGATCCATAGTCATAGGGTTGAACCCGCTCTGATACCATATGTAACGACCCCTCTTCATTACCACTACAAGCAAACAATAGTGCAATTTTTATTTTTATTTTGTTTGGAAGAAAGGCGATGACAATGACAGTTAACCACACCACTTACGATGAACGGAAGCATGCATTCTAGGAAAATGGGAAACTATGGCTCCACTTACTAACACAAGGGAAACAGAGTGAATCAAGCATAGAACAACAAGGAGGAACGACTACTCGCCCGACACAACATGACCATAGCTACAAGCTAAGGGACAACATCTCCATCCTGATGCAACATCCAAACAACAAGGACTAGAACCTCTAGGTGCATGAACCCAATGCATAAAGGCATTCAACCCATGCGCCATAAAGCAACTATCAATGCTTGACAACATTCACACAGAACGCACCAACTACGACCAAGTTCTCGCTCGCCACTATCCCATAGGGCATGCCATGATCCTGTCATCAAGAATCATGTCATTCCCAAGTGATAGATGTGTCAATAACCTTGGTGCAACATAATCTATCTGGACCGAGGACTCTAGACAAACTGATGTGCTAGGAACTAAATATCAATAAGAAAAACCACACCCATACCCCAACAACAAGTCGACGAAACGCCAAAGGAAGAAGACAAAGGATGATGCAAGCCAATACACGACATCGTTCCTGACCCAACCAATCACCCAATCTAAACCAACCAATGAATACAATCTATTTTAACATGGGTTCCATTCTAAACGGGGCACGTCAAAGTTACAATTAGTCAATAATGCACCCGCTAATTTAACGTTAATACAATCAATCTTGCAAGTCTAAGTAAGTAATATTTAAACTATAATTATAAATACCATCTAACCTCCATTATAATCAATTTAGCAAGTCTAAAGTTGGAAATCTAGTCTTTCCTCACCAACCTAATTTTAATCATTAATACAAACTAATTGGGAAATTCTACATTATTCCAAAATCTCCATCCAACTATCCATTAACTTGAATAACAATATTAACAAGCTTAATGTAGGATTCTACTATTATAACACCTATGAACAATTTAATCTCAATGTGTAGTCTAACTATACCGACTGAACCAATAATACTAGCTGTCTATTATCATTGAGAAGGGAACTTCTAACTACTAACATCGTTGTCACAATATAAGAAGCCAATTAACATAGCAGTTACCTAACGATTAAATTAGCAATGACAAGGCCATTTACATGACTGTTATCATAACAAGTACTAAAGCAATAACAAGGCAATTAACATGTTGATTAACATAACAATTAATATAACAGTAAAAAGGAAATTACATGACTGTTAACATAACAATTAACAACTCAATAACAAGGTGATCTCATATTGTTTAACCATTTAACTTGCTGCGGCAATTAATCAAAAAGAAGGAATCTACTGATGACTAATTCATGGTAGCAAATAACATGGCAATTAATAAGGCAATAGTATAGCTTTTATCATTTCAATTAAGATGGTAATTAATAGTAAAACACAGGCAACATTTAAGGCAAAATGGTGTCCAATCCAACAACCGCAGTCAACCATTTAAAGGGGCAAAACGTGGTCACACCAGCAGTAAAACGTAGTCCCATTTAATGGTGAATCGTTATGCCATACCTCAGCAAGTACATGCTACCAATCAATGGAAAATCGTGGGTATTTAACAACAAATCAGTCCATCATTTGAAAGAAAAAATGTGGGAATTTAAAATGGCAATCTTAGTCTCATTTGGAAGCAAAAACGGGGGCATTTAAAACAACAAACTCAGTCTCATTTGCAAGCAAAAACGTGGGCATTTTAAATGGCAATCTCTGTCTCATTTGAAAGCAAAAACATGGGCATTTTAAACGGCAAACTTAGTCTCATTTGAAATAAAAAACATGGGTATTTTAAATAGCAAACTCAGACTCATTTGAAACAAAAAACGTGGGCATTTTAAACAACAAACTCAGACTCATTTGAAAGAAAAAACGTGGGCGTTTTAAACAGTGAACCCAGACTCATTTGAAAGAAAAAACGTGGGCATTTTAGATGGCAAACTCAGTCTCATTTGAAAGAAAAAACATGGGCATTTTGAACAGCAAACTCAAAGTCATTTGAAATAAAAAAACATGGGCATTTAAAATGGAAAATCTCTGCCTCATTTGAAAGCACAAACGTGGGCATTTAAAACATTAAACTCAGTCTCATCTGAAAGAAAAAACGTGGGCAATTAAAACAAAAATCTTGGTCTCATTTGAAGGCAAAACGTGGGCATTTAAAACAACAAACTCAGTCTCATTTGAAAGAAAAAACGTCGGCATTTAGAATAGCAAACTTAGTCTCATTTGAAAAAAAAAATGTGGGCATTTAGAACAACAAACTCAGTCTCATTTGAAATAAAAAATGTGGGCATTTAAAACGGCAATCTCTGGCAACATTTAAAAGAAAAAACGTTTTTCCATTTCCAGGATACCAATACCAAATGCAAACATGAATCAATTCATTTTTCCCTTGCCCGAATACCAATACAAAATGCAGACATGAATCAATTTGTTTTTCCATTGCCAGAATAAAAATACAAAATGCAGACATGAATCAATTCATTTTTCTATTGCCAGAATACCAATACAAAATGTAGACATGAGTCAATTCATTTTTCCATTTCCATAATACAAATACAAATGTAGACATGAATCAATTCGTTTTTCCATTGCCAAAATACCAATAAAAATTGCAGACAACAGTAAGAGAACCGAAAGGATCCAATCATCCAAGGACAACAATGGAGGTAGACGACTAATAGGTTCGTCATTTTCTCATCATCCTCGCACAGAAAGGCAGGGCATTGAGATAAATAAGTCTATTGAAGCAGAAGAAAGGATTGTAGATTAGGCTCCTGGCTGACTGCCCAAGTGAGGACTGATGAGATAGGGACGAAGGGAAAACAACCACAATGGTCACAATCAATACACCACAGGGTGGTAAAGACATGCAGGGGAACGAAGTCCAAGGGATTCAATCAATCATTGAGCTAGGCTATAAAAATTTTAGTCAACAATCTAGACAATCAATATACTTACCCAATTAAACAATCATATCCCAAGCATAAATCCTACAACATTCTACCATACAAAATGAAGAATGCGTGTTATCGCTTGATCGTCCGCTCTAAGTTGAAGTCCCATGCGCTCCATGAAACTCCCACTTGCCTTTCTATGAGACTTCACCAGTACCTCCCATCCAATTGTAGGGGTACTCCTCTTCCCCCTTAGCCCCCCGAGCCGCAAGGGGGCCACACATGCTAATCATAGAATCAGCTAGCTCCCAGCTCACCTCGCAAGGATGAGCTACCACTCCTCACCGAGCTGGGTATCCCAACTCCCACAAGTTAAGTCAGTCAAGTAGATATTTCTGCATCGTAACATTACACAAACAACAAAGATCCTTCATCCTTCTCCTCCTTTCATTATATAGAGTTTTGAAGTCCCTTACTTTCCTAAAATCTCATTTAATCAAGTTTTTAAAAATTAAATCCTAAAAAATCCTCCCCGTACAAGTGTCACCCATCCCCTTCATTCCTCCACAAATTAATTTCTTTAATTAATTAAATTCCCTTATTTCCCTCACCCACCTAGAGTCACTCCTAGAATCGCTCCTAGGTGTCCGCAAATTATCTTATAGGTTTTAATGACTTTCCCCATTATCAATTTGCTAGTTCAGTTTTAAATTAGAAAGTTCTTAATGGTAGATACCTTACTAAGTTTGACTTTCTTCTTTTTCCCTTGGGCTTCCCTTTTCTTTTTATGTTTCCCTCTTTTCCTATTTTCCTAAATATTTTAGATTTCCATCTTTCCCCTTTTCATTTAGGACTCAAATTGGCAGGTGTAGAAATTAACCATCTTTTTCCTTTTTCCCTTTTTAGTTAATAATTCTAAATTATCATAAATAATAAAACAATTATTTCCCTTTTTAAAAAAAATTACCGAGACAGATTTTTATGAATCACTTAAATTGGTTACCCCATTATTATTACAAGATTTAAATTATTATTTATGTTGTTTTTTTTTAAATAGATAGATAAAATTTTACCACTAGCATAATTTAGACTTAGACCTTAAATTTTCGTACTAGGTGACATTTTATTAGGGAATTTGTTTTTAAAATTTCTTAACACGTTATTCATCCTAAGGCCATCTAGGTTCATTCATTTATCATCAACAACGCGATGTGCCCTTCAAGACGCAATAGGTGCTCCAAGGGTGCCACTTGCCTTAATTTGTTTCCCTTGCGTGATGTGCCCTTCAATACACGCTACATGCTCCAAGGGTTCCACTCACCTCTTTCCATTTTTCTTGTGCGACGTGCCCTTCAAGATGCACCACGTGATCCAAGGGTGCCACTCACCTCTCGACTGACTTGGTAGACATCAAAAACCCCTGGAGTCAATACTCTGCGAAGTGAACTTGTGGGAGACTAAGCGCCTCTAAGGAATAAGGCCCCCGCCTTATTTCATGCCCCTTAGAATCATTGTGAGGAACTGTCACAGTCCTCCCTCACGACATCGTGGATCCTCTCGAACTAGGTAAAAGTTAACCTACAGTTTGAGCCATGACGGGAGTGCTAGTAGGTTGTGGTAGGGTTGTTGTCTACACCTCTCCCTCAACATCTCTGGTAGTCGTGCGTGACCCCTTTACTCCACATGTGAGTCTGGTCGAAAAGATATCGTCATCCTGCATTATCAACGAATCGTGTCATAATATATCCATATCATATCATCTAATCAGATGCATTAATATTACAATAAAACAATCAAACCCCAATGGTACACTGCCCGAATCGATCCAGAGTCCAAGGGGTTCCATCTATGGCTCTACATCCTCAAGGTCCAAAATCCTGCACACTCAGTAAAACCGAGTCAATAAAACCTGTCTATGTCAATGCAGTAAAACAACATGTCATCAACCCATAACGCCTCATAATCAAAATCAAATGTTTTAATAGCATAAATAATCTGTATCACTTGCGAGCAAGTGTCCTCAAATAATAAGTTCACTTAGTGCGCAAGAGTGGGATGTTACACATTTCAACATAACCTTGTGTACCAAGCATTGTACCCATGTTTGCAGTGTAGTCGGGTTCCACTTACATACCTTTCGTATTTTTATGCAAATACCTACCCTTAGTTAATAGGGTTTTATACTACTTTAGCACAACCACAAGATTTTAAACTTGTTCATGTCATTCCACTTATTCCATGAGGTTCATTCTCATTCCTCGTGACTTCTTCTATTTTATAAGGAGGGATTTCCCTAGTAGTAATGATTTTTTAGTTACGAAAGGTCAAGTAAGATAATTTCACCTACTTCCATAAGGCCTCTAGACATGGATGGTTTTGCTCCAAATTCCAAATCCTTCATTAGTCAACACTTTTAATTAACAGAGGCTTCATAAACCCACTTTTTAGGAAAATACTGCCACCTATTTAATCCATTTTCCCTCTGGACTCAAGTATTCCTTAAAATAGGTTTATTCTATTTGAATTGAAGCCTTATTATTAATAACCATCGATATAATCCAATTTCTTTTGAACTGGATATCATTTCCTAAAAGAAATGATAGGCTTCTTCTGCCACTGTCTAGCATGATTCAATCTTGTTGGGTAAAATCCCAATTGAATTTTAATTTGAATCCTTATCCTCAAGGCATGCATGGGGTATAAAATTTTCCTCGGTTCTGTAGATTCTTGAATCCCTCGAATAAGACAACCATTTCCTTCTTCTCTCCAAAATCTTTCCAACAACTATAAACTCGTCAAAAAATGAGTTCTGGTTCGAGAGTTATAGCCTTTTGAAGTTTTAAAAGTGTCATTGGATAATGGCCACCCCCTTCACCATGTGGCTTCACTTTCCTCGTACCATCCAAAGTGGTACTATCATGGCCCCAATCATGATCCTTTGGAAATGGCGTGGTTGTGGAAGAAGGTTTTAGAAGGGAAATTCTTTGTCGATTAGTCGCGAGCTTCTTCACTTCCAAAACCTCGATGCTTCTTGTTTTCCCTTTCACCTTACCATGTGATTGGCGTTGAAACCTAGTCCTCCAGACTTCTCCCTTTCCACGCTCTTTGGTATAGCACTAAATCTTCCCAGAGACCCGAAGTCTCGAAGCCTCTCTGTACTCCAGAATATATGGTGGAGTTATGTCGACCTTTGGATCTAATAGTTATGATTTACCTGCACTTAACACATTGCTTGCACTAGACTAGAGAGGTGGGGTCCCACAACTAATTCGTGCCTAATATGATGATGCCACATGGAGCTATCCAGGCACACCACATCACCATGAAGCACGTGGGCTCGTCCTATCGGATTTTGACACTGCAACAGGGAAAAATATGGTTCTTCGACACTTCAACACTTCACCCACTTTTCTCTATTTGCAAATCCTCTGGAGTCCTAAACCCTAGAGTCCTACCACGTGGCTCTAGCCTTCATCCCTTTTGGATCTTACATATTATCACTCCAAACACCAGGAGTTCCAAAGTCTCGAACTCTCGGAGAAGGTCCCTCTTGTGTACATGGAATTCTACACAGGTGTCCGTACTACCATCTATCACCTGGAAGATACGTGGCAATGATGCCACCTTGACACATGATACCCATCTCTCTGACCCTATACCATATAATATGAGTCAACAAAATATGTGGCTTAGCCATGTACTAACATGCGGTGGCTCTATCATATAGTCAGAATCCAGCGTGTACTTTTGATCCAGATTATTTTCGACACGAAATGAGAGCAGAGATATAATAAAGAAATGCACAGAGATATTGCAGATATTCAATAATATAACAAAAATGTATCAGAGATGCAACCATAAACATAGATATACAGTAATACATGATTTCTATTAATTAGAGAAATGTACAGAGACTGTAAAAATACAGAGTGAAAGACTCTCTAAAATGGTGGCAGCTTATCTCTGAGAAGAGATGTGACCGCTACTTGCATTCGCAAGAAGATGGTTACAATGAGGCTCTAAAGACCCTTTTACAATAAACGGGAATGCCAAAATTCCTAGACATCCAAAAACATAACCCTAGGAGATGAAGCGCCAAAAGTCATGTGGGCCCCGTTTGGGTAAGTTGGTGCATCAACTTCCCGGGGTCGTAACTTTTGCATACGATCTCTGTTTTAGGCGTGTGATAGCTCGTTGGAAAGGTATTGTCGAGGAGATTCATTTTGGGGGATCAATCATGCCTTTGTCTATTATTTAGAACCTCAATCTCGAAAAACCCTCATTTGGACACTCAAAATGGCCCTAGAAGTTAAAACCTGCTAAAAATAGTAAATTGCCAAAATGGCCAGAAAACTGTTTTGAGCCATTTGGGAAAGGTGGGTGGCCACCAATATCTACCTGGATCAATCCTCCATCCTTATGAAGCAATGGTCTCCATTGCATTGAGTTCCCGGGGGAGAGGGGAAAGCGATTGTTGAATCTGCATCTTGGTGAGCTGCTTGTCTTGCTGGAGAAGTCACGCTGCTTAGTTTGTGGAAATCTGTCACGAACATGTGGCTAGAAGGTTTGGACCTTTTTAACCAGTCTGGCTATTTTAGATGACTGTGTGTAGAAGGAATCTTCATGATTTGCTACAACCTTGTCGACCTGCTTATGTTGGATAGAAGGTGCTTTGGCTGAAGCTGTGGTGGTTGCAATATCCTTCTGTTCACCCTTTGAACAGATTGTGGAGAAGAAGAATTTTCTAGTATGAGATACTACCTTGCAGCACTATTTAGGTGGGGTAGTAGTTGGAACTACCTATGGTATCCTGTAGAGATGACCCCCCAGAGTAATAATGACACTACGGGGTCGAGACTCATAGATAGCATGGTGTTTCCACATATATGGCTGGCCCAAGAGAACATCACAGACATCCAGTGGGGAAACATCACATAATACCCCATCCTTGAAGGGTTGGATGCCATATGACAATCGACACTGCTGGCTAACACGAAGATCTCGTCCTTGGTGAAGCCACCCAATACTGTATGGTTGCGGGTGTGGTTTTGTCGACAATCCCAACTGTTTGATGACCTCTGCTGAGATGAGGTTCTTTTGTCTTCCACTATCAACAATAAAATGCAGCGGGGTCCCCTTCACCCACATATGTGAATGAAAAAGGTGCTCTCCTTCTTCTGGATCTGTTGGTTCTTCTGGTTGAATTGTTGCGGTCGCGACAATAGCAGTGGTGTCTGCGTCGATGATCTGTCTTTTACTAGTATTTTCATAATCAGATTCTGAATCAGGGTTCGGCTCCTTGTCTTTGATCTCGGCCACCAATGGCTATTTTGAGCGGCATTCATCGGTGTTGTGCCAGGGGCTTTTGTGGAAATCGCACCATTTTCCGGTGTCCTTCTTTGTCTTCCCGTGACCCTTCTTTTCCTGTGGCTTGAACTGGTTTTCGGGAGACTTTTGTTTGGGTTGTCTTTGTCATACTTTGGTTGTTGTGGATTTGCAGACCCGAACTCCCATTTGTTCTGGTGCTTAAATTTCTGCTCGATTTTAATAGCATATCGATAGGAAACATCGAGTGATGAGATGTCTAGAAAATCCATTTCAGTTTGGATGTATCTGTGTAGAGCCCCACGGTATTTCAGAACCAAATGTCGTTCAGAGTCTTTGATACCCAGCTTGGTGCGCAAGGTATGGAAGCTATAGGTGAACTCTGGAACTGATTGGCCCTTCTCTTTCCATAGTGTGGTCTATCTCATGTACTGGTCCTCATAGTTTCCAACAGGGTAGTATTGTTCCTTTACCCCATCCACAAAAAATTCCCAAGTGGGCTCGACCCCATATATTCCAGAATCCTCTGTGGAACTCTGCTCCTAGTANTGTCTGAAAAATTATGAACAGAGAAATAACCTTCTAGCAGATTTAACCATTTATCTAGGGCATCTACATCTATTTGACCTTCAAATATGGGAATATCAAAATTAACCTGTACCTTGAAAGGTGAGGTGCCTCCAAAGTGGTCACTTGATGAAGATGCACCTGATGCTATTGACAGGCATTGAAGGATGTGGGAAAAATTCTCCATCATTTCGTCCCTCTGTCACGTGAGAGCTTTCTCAAGCAACAGACTGATAGGATCGTTTGGTCCATCGTTTTTCTTTTCTTCCACCATTGAGGGTTTCTTGGGTGTGCGAGAGCGATTATCCTTAAGAGAGACAAGCTCGAGACCCAACTTGCTATACTTGGACCTTGTCGGGGACATGCACTGAAAAAAACGAACAAGAGAAGCCTGCTCTGATACCACTGATCCGAATTATTTTCGGCACGAAATGAGAGCGGAGATATAATAAATAAATGCACAGATATATTGCAGATATTCAATAATATAATAGAAATGTATCAGAGATGCAACCATAAACAAAGATATACAGTAATACACGATTTCTATTAATTAGATAAATGTACAGAGACTGTAAAAATACAGAGTGAAAGACTCGCTAGAATGGTGGCAGCTTATCTCTGAGAAGAGATGTGACGGCTACTCGCATTCGCAAGAAGATGGTTACAATGAGGCTCTGAAGGCCCTTTTACAATAA
>ML790987.1:166843-185668 GCA_009831015.1 Picea engelmannii
TGTAGTAGAGATTGGAAGAAAAAATGTAAAAGCAAAGAATGTTCTATTGGTTGAAGACTTGAATCATAATCTACTCAGTGTTAGTAAAATGTGTGATCAAGGATACACTCTTATGTTTGATTCCCGAAAATGTAAAATCAGAGGAAATAAATCAGGTAGATTGGTTGCAATTGCAACAAGAAGACCAAACAACATATACATCCTAGACATGAATAAGAGAGAGAAGACATAAGCCACACAAAAGGATTCTAACGAAAAAAATGTCCCAAAGACAAAAAATAAGGATGAAGTATTATTGAGTGCCACATGTTCAGGGGGAGCAACCCCAAACAAGAGAGTTACATTTTTCCATTAAACTCAGGGGGAGAAACCCTAACCTTTGCCATTGATATCAAAGGGGGAGAGAAATTGGGATCATGATGATAGGGGGAGCATGAGTGTTTCCATCAATGACAAAGGGGGAGATTGTTGGAAGATTGGTTGTTGTCATTGATGTCAACCCTAGTCATGGGTTTTGGATCGCAAGATTGATAAAGGTATTTGGACATGAAGGAAAATGCACATGCATAAAAAATGCCCATGAATGGATAGTATACATCATGTTGTTTCTGGTGGTATGTGGCACGTCACGTGGATCCTCATGGTTGAGGAGAAATGAATTTTTAAAGATGACAAAGTGAATTGAAGAAGGAAGTACATGTAGGCCCTGAAAATAATTACAAAATAAGTAAGTGTCAGGTCAGCCCTAATGTTAAAAGGAAGTGACATAAGTGGTATAAATAAACATCATTATACATTCATTTGATATAATTCAAATTTCAGAGGTAATAAGAAGAAAAGAAGGCCGGATTTCAAGGGAGGATGAAGTCTTTTGGTGATGTGTTCTAAGCTATGTTATTTTCAGGTCATCTTACCATTTTTGCTATAACATTTTTTCTAGAACGATTCCAATGGTGAAATCACTCTGGTATTGAGAAGACATATCAAGGTACCTTTGGTAAAAATTTCAGCTCTTTATTCGGTATAATTATGTAGATACACTCTATGGAAGATAGGGTTTGTGACCAATCCTGAAGCTAGTCAATAAACAGGTGTTCCGGGTAAAACAGTCATAAATTTTTCATACGGAATCCAAATGCAGTGGGACCACTTCCATTGGAAAGATTACGAACTTTGGTTTCTTTTGTGAAAGTTTTAGAATCGGATGTTAAATATTGAGAGCAGGGAATGTTGTACAAGTTGGGTCTTCTGAACAGACCAGAATTGAATAAAGTCTACCATTCTTTCTATAACCTCTTTTTGGGGAGGATTCAAGGAGTGAAAATTGGAGGAGTTTCAAAGACTACATTGAGTAATATTATCTACAGGATCAGAGTACTCCAAGAATTGAATAATTGCAGAAATTGAAGAAGTCTCAGGAAGCATTATCAGGTTCTATGTGATGATTGGTTGATGGTGATGATTTAATGTAAAGTTTTATTATCTCTCATATATTCTTCGGTGTAAAGAAGTGGAAAGGATGGAGAGTTCAACTATATCTTGACATTGGAGGATTGTATCTTCCTCTTGGAGGTTTATCCCTCCCTCTACATTTGGAAGTTGTAGCTACCTTTGGAAGTCATTACTTCCCTTGAACAATAAACTATTGATTATTTCTCATATATTATGCATGGTGTATTATGGTGTATTGGTGTAACTCTTATACTATTGTTCATTGGTCATTGGATATAATTGAATGGTTTAAGTATAAGTTGAAAAAGGTTTTAAATTGTACTTGATATTGATTCACCCCCCTCTCAGTATCAAAAATAACAACTCCTCCTCCCTTCCTCAGACCTATGAGGTATTATTTATATACAAAATCCATGGAGGAATGGATGAAACCAAATCCCCAAACTCAGAAAACAACTTTTACAATTTTAGGATAAATCCCAAAAATTTGTGTTTTTCATCAATTGGGGCAAATTCAAATTAGAGATCCACCCATATCTTCTCAACCTATTCAAATTTTTCAAAATTGCATGCTTCTTCCTTAGTTTTCCACATTCTAGATAAAACCCATTTTGTAGAATTTCTAGACCTGATGCCATCTGCATGGAAATCAAGGTGCAAGTTGGCAGTTTGATATTTTTGTTAATTTTTTCATAACCATTTCCCCTGATTTAGAGCTCCACACGTGTGATCTAGATGAATTTTGACCCACATGTCCACATGTAAATATCTCTCTGGACAAAACCCATGTCCTCGATTTTCTTCTAGAAGCATTCCAAAAGTTTGAATTATTTCTAGTACCAGACTAACACAGAAATAGGTATCAGACGAGCACAACATTGGTACCAGATGAGATGAGTATTGGATGAACACAAAAACATATACTTGTTGAATAAGGGTTGTTGTCGTAAGGTCTTGTTAGATCATTCAAAGTAATTAGAGAGATTTAAACATCAAATATTCAATCCAAATCATTAATAAATCATCATAAATCATGATTAAACATAATTTACCTCATATGTACAAAACAATTGCTAATTGACATGTCCGTTGAGGAAAATATGCAGAGAGTGGATATGTATGAGGAAACAATGGTTAGGATATGGGACAAGATAAGGAAATTGGAGGTGACAAAAATGAGACTTGACATTTCCCCCATGCCTTATCTATTGTATGTCCTCATTCAACAATGATCTTCAAAATTTTAAAATTGATGGTACTCCTCACTCAATCAAGCATTCCCTGAAGTTCCACCTTTCTTCAACTCCTTAAGTTCTCTTTTAAGTAACCTTCTATACAATATAAACTTCCTAGCTTATGCTTCACACTTCTTACCCATGGCAAAGTAGTTATGATCGAAAAGTGGAGTCATGAGTAATAAATTAGATTTGTTAGTGATTTAATGTTAAGTCTTATCCAATCTGTTGTGGATCATAGTTAGGAGAAAGGGATATATGTGAATCTAATATGATTATAGGATAGTGGCCAAGAGTTTTCATAACGACTTTGACTAGTAGCCCCCCTGGATAGATTACCTTTAAAATAAAATTGATATAATCATAGTTCAGATCTCATTTGAAGAGAGGAACACATAAAAGAATACATCTCAAGATGATTAACTCTTTTCTTATCCAAGTTTTTAGAGATGAATTCCTTCTTGCTTAGGTAAGGTGAATTACATATACTGAGGGTCCCACTTTCATGAAAACCTATTTATTTTAAAGATAGAACCCTAAAGTGGATACTTGAAGGTTCTTAAGAACATCATCTGAGAGATATAAAGGTCATCTCCTAGCCTTGATTTGATAACAATTTCTTCATAATGAGACCCAAGGGTTTTTGTTCAGTTTTAGGTGTGCCACTTTATGTTTTTCAATTCCCTTTACCCGACATAGCCCCACTACCAATAGGCTTGTTCAGTACCTTGATGAGTTTACCTTAGTACCATGCAAGCATGGCCCCACTGCCAGTAGTCTTGTTCAGTACCTCGACATGTTTACTTGTACTTCTTGATACTTCTTTTTTATTATATTACTCAAAAGATTTAGAATGATGTATACTATTCATTGACAACTTTAGAGTATAAGGAAGACAAGTGGTACAAGGGTGTTTTAGAGTTATTAGGCACATAATTAATTGTTTGCAATTATCCCAAGGGTGACATCATCCACATTAGACTTAAATCTCATCTATTCAATGTATAATGGAACATCTTAGATAATGACTAAGAGATCCCTCTAATTAATCCTATTAGGGTTCTCATGAAAGTTCATTGAGGTTTTGCAAGGGTGGTCCACCACATGAGGTTTTCATCAATACCTACCAAGAGAAACTTGAATAAGAACTTGTTAAATCAATTAGGTTAGTATTAGACATAATGGTGCCACCACTTTTCAATGGTATTTCAATTATTAATAAATTTTTCATAATGATGAGGTAATAAGAAAAGTGCACCCATTATCATACAGAGCTAAATGTGAAAATATCTTCTTAAACAATAGCAAGGATGATTCATTTAGGGGTGAGTGTAACAATGTAGGAGGAAGATGTATATGTGAGTAAATAATAGTTTAACACAAGACTTAAATGATCCTTGATAGAAAGAACATGAAAATATTAGCTCATACCTCCAATTACCTGAAGTGAAAACAATGTTAAGCACATGACAAAGATCATATCACTTTGGCATTAGTACCAGATAATTAACAAAGAAAAATTTTGCAGTACCAGAACAGATAGTACTGGTACAGGATAGTACCATAACAAGATTATGTAGTATTGAAATAGGACAGTACCGGAACAAGATTTTGTAGTACTAGAATACATAGTAGCGGAACAAGATAGTAGCGTAACAAAGAAGTACCGAAACACAATTTTGCAATACCGGAACATAATACTGTAGTAATGAAACAGAGCAGTACCGGAACAAAATTATGCAGTACCAAAACATAATGGTACAGAAATTTTGGAAATGACTATTAAATAAAATCTTTGAACATGTTGATTTGGCCTCGCCGACGAAAGTTGAAAAGGAATATGAAGGTATCAGTAGCCACTCCCATGTGCATAATGTTTTGCATGGCTTCATGCAAACAATGTGAGATGATAAAAAAATGTTTCTCAGAGGGTTGCAAAAATCTTCTAAAAACAAACCAATAGAAATAATTAAAACCAGATTTTTATTCTTGCTTACAAATAGAAAATTCAGGGAAAATGTCAAAAGTTGAATTATTAGCTATGAATACAATAGTTCAGAATTAACATTCAATTTTAATTTCTATTAAAAAGATCACTTATTCGATCATCCTTGTGAAATAGTGGTCTTAAAATAGATAGGTAATGATAAAACACGAATGAATTTTTTTTTAACAACTTAAGGAAAATAAATAAATTTGAAGAAATAGGTCATGAAGAACTCCCTTAAGTGTTATATTCCATTGACAAGGATGCCTTCTTCGTTTTTGAAACCCTTCTAATATTATGTGTTCATTTGGAGGATGAAGAGATTACCTTCTCATAAAATTCCAAACAAAATTATCATAACTTTTAGAAAGAAATCTACTATAGGAACAAAATATCTTAAATCGATTTCTTTATTAGATTTTGGCATTCCCATTTATGAAAAGTATGTGATCCAGGGGATCAAATTTTTCTCAAAATTTAAATTTCTCATAATCGCTTCAAATCGAACAGGTGTGTAGGCCTCATCGTCACGAACCCAACGCAACTCGAACGGGTTCAAATAGACATCGGATGAGTGAGATATCACGTTCTGTTCAAATTGTCAAAGAGGCAAAAACAATTTACTGACTGTACAGTCCGTACAATTGCTGACGTGGCAGGGCCGTATGCTGATGTGGCAAGGCTGAGTTGGTAGACAGTTGGCAGTCATGCGGTCAAATCATTTCTCGATATGTGGCACATTTTTGACAAGTGGGATGGTGCCACGTGGCCCAGACATGGGCTGCCACATGGCACCGTATTTAATTTGGTTTGGTTGTTTAAAATTATATGGAGTCCAGGGGGATTGAACCCCAGAGCTCCCGCCATGGTGGAGTGCCTTCACACTGTGTCGGTTACCAATAACCTACGCATTGTTTCTTATTATATATGTGGGTTTATTTATATTTAAGTTTGATTTGGGATATGGTTTGGGCACGGTTCGGGCTAGGGCTAAGCCCCAGCCCCCATTCATATGCAGATCACCATACGACCACATCACGCACACATTTCAAATGGATTCAAAGCCCTGTGTGCCTGGACACTTGTCACTTACCCATACGACTTGGAACTTAGCCCTTTTGTGTGGGGGGGACGCGGTCACATGGACCATGCGCTCAACGGCTTTGCGATTAGGGGGATAGGTTCCCTAACCGTTCTACAGTTGCACGTGTTTTGCAGTTATGTGCATAGTGATAGGCTTAAGCACGGAAAAACACGCAGAGGCTAGGTTGGACACACAGAGGTGCATTTTGGCGATCCAGAGACAACAAGTTTGAAGGGGAACTTCCGGGAAGCCTGTCTTCTTCAATTTTTGGCCAAATCAGGTGCCGAAAAATCCCAACAAGGGGTTTTTGGACGTTCTGAAGCCATTGGAGCCATCTATTTGGCATTTTGAGCATTGTAAAGCACATATTTTATCACTTTGAGAAAATAATATAAAATATCCATTGGAAGCTGGACCATGAGATGTAGCCCAAGAGAGGGGTGAACTCCTTTATCATTTGTTGTGTTATGTGTTTATTGTTCACTGTTATTTGTTGGTTATCATATGCATCTTGAATGTGTAATTTTCTCTAAAATTTGTGTTTGCAAATTGATCATTTTGCATATGCACACTTAATTAAAACTTTGCAAATATTTCAAGAATACAAGCCTTTATCATTTTCAGATCAAGTTTGTATCAGAGCATAGGTTTTTGAAGGCTTGATTATTTGCAAGTGTTTTTTTTCTGATGCTCACAAGGTTGAAACTCACAAGAAGAGAAGGTAAACTTGTAGAGTCAATTTCTCATCCTTCAAGAAGAAATAGTATACTATCACCTCAAGCTTCAAGGAGGCATTCACCAAGTATGGCTCATGAAGAGAGTCATGCAAATTTTCCTACAGAAGATGAAGATCTCAGAAAGGCTTTCATGGATATGAGAGAAATGATGAAAGTCTTGATGGAAGAAAGGAATGCAAGGTTGCAAGGTGAATGCTCCAACCCTTCAAAGAACAAGGGAGACAGTGGTGATAAAACTCCAAAAGGAAATGGAGGGAATGGTGCTACTCCACCTCCCTCACCTCCATCTTCCTCTTCTTCTACCAGTTCACAACCTCTTCCAAATTCTCCAAGGGGACATGGTAAAATTCTTCCACAAATTCCTTTGTTAAATATTGATATTAAATTTGAATTGCCAATGTACAATGGAGAGGTAAATAATGAAAAATTAGATAACTGGATTCGTTAGATTGAGGTGTATTGTAGGATACAAACAATTCAAGATGATGAAACTAAGATTTAGCTTTCTTCTTTAAGATTGGATAGTGTAGCACTCATTTGGTGGGAAGCCAAGACTCAAGAGGACATGAAGAAACATGGTAAAATTTTAACCTCTTGGAATGATTTTATTGTTGCAATTAAAAAGCAATTTTATCCATTAGCATATATGTAGAAAGCTATTACGGATTGCTAAAATTTTAGACAAGCTAAAGGGAAAAATGTGCAAATCTTTACTCAAGAATTTAGGAGAAGATCTTTGGTTTTGGGAGTAGATTTGTCTTCTCAAGAAACATTACTCAAATACATTGGAGATTTACATAGTTACTTGAGACATACAATACTCATGTTTAACCCTTCAAATCTAGATGAAGTTTGTGTTCAGACAACTCATTTGGAAGCAAGAGGAAGGAATGAAACTCATGAGGGTAGCAAGAAGCCTTTCAGTCATGGAGACAAGGGAAAGATGAAGTTCAAGGGAAATGGAAAAAAAATGTTGTTGTTAAGAAAGAGGGAGAAAAATTTACATGCAAACATTGTTCAAAGGATGGCCATGATGAAGACCATTGTTGGAAATTCCATCCTGAAAGAAGACCCAAAAAGTTCGGCAACAAAGGAAATCCAAAGACTGTTGCAACCATACAACATGATTTAGGTTCTGATTCAGGTGATGAAACATAAATTACAACCATGGGTTATCAAGGTAAGGGTTTTATTGCAAGTATTAGTTCTTCAAGTAATAGTAATCTCAATGAAACTCGACAAGAAAAAGAAAGAATAGAACTTTTTCACATAAGGGTTATTTCAAAGCATACCAAGATAGATACTCTTTTTAATACTGGATCTCAAGCAAACCTTATATCTGAAGACACTGTCAAGAAATTAAACTTGGAAACTATTCCACATCCTAAACCATACCCTCTCGGTTGGATATGTGACAATGCTAAATTGCAGGTGACAAGAAGGTGTAGACTTAGGTTTGCCATCACTGCAAATTTTATAGATGAGGTAGAGCTTGATGTTATTCCTTTGGATATCTGTGGTATTTTGTTGGGAAGCTCATACTTATATTATAGGAGATCCATTTTTCATCGTCATAAGAATAAGTATCACTTTTTTTAAAATGGAGTTGAGTACATTGTTAGAGCACATACAAAGAAGATGAATTTGTCACTTGTAAATGCAGGACAAATGAAGAGATTAGTGAATGCTAGTAAGAATTTTGTTCTCTTGATGATTAAACCAAAATATGATGTTGAAAAAGAAGTTTTCCAAGGTTGTGATGCAAAGTTGAAATCTGATCTATATGAGGTTGTTAACCAATATGATGACATGTTTCAGGAACCAAAGGGATTACCTCCAAGAAGGGGTATCCAACATGAAATACAATTGCAGAAAGATTGTCCTCTTCCAAACATTGGTATGTACAGAATGTCACTCATGGAGAATACTGAAATTAAAAAACAAATCCAAGAGTTGCTTGACAAAGGGGTCATCATGCCAAGCACATCGCCATGTGGATCTCCAATTGTGTTTGTACCAAAGAAAGATGGTGCATGCTGTATGTGTGTGGATTTCAGGGCCTTGAACAATATTACGATAAAGAATCACTATCCTCTTCCTAGAATTGATGATTTACTTGATCAATAGAAAGATGCTAAGTATTTTACTAAGTTGGATTTGAGAAGCGGATATCATCAGATTAGGATTGCTGAAGGAGACACATGGAAGAAAACTTTCAAAACAAAGCAAGGTTTGTTTGAGTGGATGGTAATGCCTTTTGGATTTTGCAATGCTCTTCCTACTTTCATGAGAGTTATGAATGATGTCTTAAGGCCTTTTCTTGATGATTGTGTTATTTTATACTTGGATGACATTTTGATTTTTAGCAAATCTCGTGAAGAGCATGTTATGCATGTAAAGCAAGTTTTAGATGTTTTGAGAAAAGAAAAGTTGTTTTTGAAGATGTCTAAATGTGAGTTTGGAAAAACTTCACTTATCTACTTGGGGCATATTGATGGTGGAGGAGAACTAAAAATTGATCCCTCCAAGGTCAAAGTCATATTGGAGTGGCCCAAGCCCAACAATGTGATAGAGGTAAGAAGTTTTTTGGGAGCAACCTAATATTGGAGAAAGTTTATTGCTAACTTTTCTTCAATTGCAGCTCCATTACATGTAGTGACAAGCGTCAAGTAAGTTTTCCAATGGGGAGGAAAGCAACAAAAGGATTTTGATACTTTGAAAGAGAAAATCAGTTCAACCCCAGTTCTTGCACTTCCGAATTTGAGACAACCTTTTGAAATCCAAACTGATGCAAACAATTATGCAATGGGTGCATTCTTGTTACAACATGGTAAGCCCATTTGTTTTCATTCTAAAACTTTTAATGGTGCCGTGATTAACTATCCTACTTATGATAAGGAGCTGTATGAATTGGTGCAAAGTTGAAAAAATGGAAACATTATTTGTTGGGCAAAGAAACCATCATTCACATAGATCATCAACCACTGCAATACTTACAATCACAAACAAAGCTACAACAAGCAAGGAACTTTAGACGGATGGGTTTTCTACAACAATTCCACTTGGTCATAAGGTATAAGAAGGGAATTTATAACAAAGTTGTTGATATTCTTTCAAGGCCTATTATTAGTGCTTCAGTTATTCTTAAGCATAGTCCTATCATGCATGAGAGCTATGTTGAGCAATATGCTTTAGATGTTGATTTTAAAGAAGTATATGAAACTTTGTGTCATTCTAATCATGTTGAGGAATTGGATTACCATGTGCATGATAATATTTTGTATCATCTTGGCAAGATATGCATTCCACGGGGTGAAAGAATCAACATAATAAGAGAAGCTCATTCTTCTCTTATTGCTGGTCACTTTGGTGTAGGCAAGACGGTGGCTAATTTGCAAAGGTACTACTATTGGCCTAAAATGAATGAAAGTGTTTCAAGATATGTTAGAGGATGTTTGTTATGTGCCACAAGCAAACCTAGGAATAGAAAGTTGTGTTTGTATGCTCCACTTTCGGTTCCTTCTCGTCCTTGGAAAAGTATTTCCATGGACTTTGTAGGAGGTCTACCTATGTCTAAACAAAATCATGATTATCTTTATGTTGTGGTTGATCAATTTAGCAAAATGTGTATTTTGATGCCTTGTAAGAAGCAGGTTACAGCTGAGAAAATGACACAATTTTATTTTCAACATGTTTGGGTACATTTTGGATTGCCTAAATCCATTATTTTTTATCGAGATTCTCGATTTATTGGGAACTTTTGGTCATGTTTATGGACACTCATGGACACCAAACTGAAAAAAAGCACAGCTTTTCATCCGCAAACCGATGGTCAAACAAAAGTGGTCAATAGAACAGTGGTGCATCTTCTTCATGGTTATTGCAGCAAGCATCCTAAACTTTGGGATGAGCATTTACACTACATTCAGCATGCTTACAACTAATCTAAGCACTCTTCAACTCAAACATCACCATTTGAAGCATGTTTTGGCTATTTTCCCAAATCTTTGTTAGATTTTATCCTTGGGAAGGATATTTCTATTGATGGTCAATATAATATTGATAGGGTAGAAAAGTTCATTGAACAAATTCAGTCGATACATCAAATGGTACAAGAACAGTTGGAAACGAGTCAAGCCAAGTACAAGACAAGACATGAAAAGCATCGTGTTGATCACAGTTTCCAAGTTGGAGATGAATTTTGGCTTTACATTAGTAAGGAGAGGCTTAAAGGAGATGGTAAAAAACTGAAACCAATTAGATATGGTCCTTTCAAGATTCTTGAGAAGATTGGTAACAATGCCTTCCGTTTGGATTTGCCTCCTTATATGCAAATGCATGTAGTTGTTAATGTTGAGAATTTGAAATTGTATGAGCCTCCTTTGATTGATGATCAAGGAGAACATGTTCAAATTCCTTCTATAGATGATTTCTCCCCATAATATCTTATAGAACTGCATGAAGACACAATCCTTGACAGGAGGATGAGAACTTCAAAACGAGGAAATGTGGAATATCTTCGAATTGGTCTTAAAGGAACAAGTCCAAGCAAAGTCAAGTGGATTGAGGTTGGGAAGGTGAGGGAACTATACACTCATCTTCAGATAGACTGAAAGTAGACTTTTGGAGGTCCAAAAGATTTCCAATGGGGAGGTGTGATCCAGGGGATCAAATTTTGCTCTAAATTCAAAGTGCTCGGAATCACTTCAAATCAAATAGGTGCGCAGGCCTCATCATCACGAACCCAACTCAACTCGAACAGGTTCAAACGGACATCAGATGAGTGAGATATCGTGTTATGTTCAAATTGTCAAACAGGCAAAAAAAATTTGTTGACTGTACAGTCCGTGCAGTCCGTACAGTTGCTGACGTGGCATGTTCATATGCTGACATGGCAAGGCTAAGATGGCAAATAGTTGGCTATTGTGCGGTCAAATCATTTCTCGACACGTTGAACATTTTTGACAAGTGGGATGGTGCCACGTGGCCCAGACATGAGCTACCACATGGCACCGTATTTAATTTGGTTTGGTTGTTTAAAATTATATGGAGTCCTTGGGGATCGAACCCCGGACCTCCCACCATGGTGGAGTGCCTTCATACAATGTGGGTTACCAATAACCCACGCATTTTTTTTTATTATATATGTGGGTTTATTTATATTTAAGTTTGATTTGGGATATGGTTTGGGCATGGTCCGGGCTGGGGCTAAGCCCCAGCCCCCATTCATATGCAGATCACCATATGACCACACCACGTGCACATTTCAAATGGATTCAAATCCCCACGCGCCTGGACACTTGTCACTTACCCATGTGACTTGGAACTTAGCCCTTTTGTGTGCGGGGGACATGGTCACATGGACCATGCGCTCAACGGCTTTGCGGTTAGGGGGCTAGGTTCCCTAACCGTTCTACAGTTGTGCACATTTTATGGTGCTAGGTTTAAGCACGAAAAAATGCATAGAGGTTAGGTTGGACACACAAAGGTGCATTTTGGCAATCCAAAGACAATAAGTTTGAAGGGGAACTTCCAGGAAGCCTATCTTCTTCAATTTTTGGCCAAATCAGGTGCTGAAAAAGCCTAGCTAGGGGTTTTTGGACGTTATGAAGCCATTGGAGCCATCTATTTGGCATTTTGAGCATTGTAAAGCACACATTTTATCACTTTGAGAAAATAATATAAAAGATCCATTGGAAGTTGGACCAGGAGATGTAGCCCAAGAGAGGGGTGAACTCCTTTATCATTTGTTGTGCTATGTGTTTATTGTTCACTATTATTTGTTGGTTATCATCTACATCTTGAATGTGTAATTTTCTCTAAAATTTGTGTTTGCAAATTGATCCTTTTGCATATGCACACTTAATTAAAACATTGCAAATATTTCAAGAATACAAGCCTTTATCATTTTTAGATCAATATGAAATATAGGTTGCATTTCACTTATATGCATCATTTATTTATTTATTATCCTACTCTAATTGAACAAAAGAAAATGCCCTTCAAGTATAAGAATACTTCTAGTGAAGCCATGTGTGTAACAGGGTTGGAAATATAGTCATACTCGGGTTTAAAAGATAAATTTTAATGCATACCAGAGTATGAAGGACCAACTACTTTGATGATGAGATCAAACAGTAATGAAAATTAAAAGAGTATTGTGACCTGACAACTAACTTGAACCATATTTCAATATGATCATGATATTCTTGTTTCTCTTCTTTGTTTAGGTCATACAACATGTCCTCCTTTTCAATGCTACACATATTATCTTCTTCAAGATGATTGGTATTTGGAGTACATACAGGATTTGTTGAGAAGCATGCTAAGACCTCCTCAATCTCAGGTTCCAATGGTTGCTTTCCATCAAATTCTATCCATGATTCTTCAGTCTCCTCAACAAATTGACTAGAGGAATTCAAAGGGACTTATAAATCTTCTTGTGGAGAGACAAATAAATTATTTATTGTTGTCAAGATATCCCAGTTGCTGGTAAAATGTGAGAAAGTTCTTGGAGGAACATTATTCAAGCTCTTGATCATCTGTGAATTTCTCTAGCTGGTTGATGATCCCTGTCTCACAACACAAATTAGTACTTGTGGGTTCTTCCAACACCCGAAAAATGATTTATCATCAAATATTTTAATTTTAAAACTAAGAAATTAAAACTATTTGAAAAAATAAAACACACCAAACTTGAACTCCCTGCATTACTAGGACCATGTTGTCACCAGGTTATCAGTTTGCACAAGTCAACTCATCATAAATAAAACTAAATTTGCATAAATAAAAACTCACTTTTTCATAAAATAAGGAAAAACACACTTGCATTAAAAGAAAAACACTTATGCATGAAAGGGAGAGGAGAACCTAATTTTGGAGGAACCCCACTAAAGTGGATGTGTGAGATCTTCCCGCACATCTTACCATCTTCTCTCCGACCTTAGTTCATCCATAAAACCAATCCAAAACCATTAGAACAATCCAATCCAAATATACTTATTATCGTTTACAACTCCCTGACAATGACGCAAAAATGTTGGTGCAATTATATGCATAATATATTACCAAATATAAATTATCGACTGGGATTCGTAATCAATAGAGTTGTTACACTGTGCCAGAAAGATGTGGTTTATTTATGTCTGATGAGTATATCTGAAATAAGAAAACAATCTAAAAACCAACACTTTGTTTTCACACTTCAAAGATAACACTCTCCACACATTTCAAAATTCAGAAAGAAAAAATCATAAACAAGCATTTGATCTAAAGTTCTTGCTTAGGAGATGGACTTGTTCATTGTTGTCTCATGAAATGAAAAGATGAACTTTGATTCTATCTCCTAGAGAAATTAAACTAACAACAATTAACACTTTGCAAATTCTTAAAAGGGTAACACAATCAATCTTAAAAGAAATATCAGTCAAAGTAAAACACTCCATTATAGGTGCATGTAGGGTGAGAGATGGAGGTATTGATTGTGCATGTGTTAGCAAGGTGTAACCTAATGAATTTTGGAAAAGAAATTTAAGTGTAGTGGGATGTTCCATTATAGGCTCATGTATGGTGAAAGATGGAGATCCAACTGTTCTTGCACTGCCACACTTCGCAATAAATTCTAATCGTGAAATCAAAATAAAATAACATGAAATCAAAATAACAAGTACATGAAATCAAAATATATACTAATAATTTACAATGATCTTACCATGTTGGATCGGTGGCCCTTGTTGATGCCAACATGGAAGCTTTTAGATCAGCAGATGCTAAACTCTAAAAGAGACACTTCTGTAAGACCTTATAATAAGACCTTATGACAACAACCCTTATTCAACATGTACATGTTTTGGCATTCATCCAATAATCATATCATCCGGTTTAGATTTTAGCATCTCTTTTAGTCCAGTAATCATAAAAGAGACACCGGACGAGCGCAACATTGGTACCGGATGATATGATTATTGGATGAATGCCAAAACATGTACATGTTGAATAAGGGTTGTTGTCATAAGGTCTTATTATATCATTCAAATTAATTAGAGAGCTTTAAACATCAAATATTCAATCCAAATCATTAATAAATCATCATAAATCATGATTAAACATAATTTACCTCATATGTAAAAAACAATAGCTAAATGACATGTCTGTTGAGGAAAATAGGTAGAGAGTGCATATGTATGAGGAAAAAATGGTTAGGATATGGAACAATATAAGGCAATTGGAGGTGACAAAAAGAAGGCTCAACACATGTGTTTGTGCATTATTTTCAACAATTCTCTTCCTCAGAGACTGAATTCCTCCTTTGTTTCTCTGTTATAACGAGAACAACTTATTCTTATGAACTGGAGAGTGTCATGCACTCTCTTCTTTATCTGGTGTTTTTATTCTCATAGCATATCGAGGTCGCTCTCCCCTCTATGGGAATGGTCTCCTTCTTGTCTTCCTTCATGTGTATTCTTGCATGCCATTTTCCTCCCTAGGAAGGTTATGGACCTGTCCTATTCCTTCTGTCAAAAGGAGCTCAAGTCAATCTGGGCCTGGAGGAAACTACACTTTGTGGTACTTTGGGCTGACAATTTTCTATCTCCTTAGCCAGACTCTCCATGCTTTCGTTCATTGGGGTAGTTGATTGTTCAACCACCAAACCTTTTTTCATTAATTGATTTTTCCTTGGGATTAGGATGAGGCTTATTATTTCAGCAAATAGAATTTGGGTCATTTTGATATAAAGAACCCTCTCTACAGTTTCCTCACTCTTTCCTCTAGTGATATCATGGCCAATACTTTAAGGATTGACCCCCATGGTCATTTTTTTAGCAATCTAAGTAATATTATATTTACATCGTTCACATGCCATAGCATGGTAAATCGTAAATAATGATTAATTACAAGTTGGGGAAAACATGGGTATTACAACAACTTAGCAAGAAGGGGATGGTCATCATATTACCTGATATCCACTCTTCTGAATGGTTTTGTGAAGGATGTTTCCTTGGAAGGCATCCTCAGGATAATTTCATAAGGGAAGGACCATAATTCCTCCTCTCCATTGGATCTGATTCATAGTGATCTCATAGGTTGATTCCCCCATCCATGCATCATCAAGGAAATGTACGTGCTTACTTTTTTTTATGATTTCTCACATTATACTTGGGTATTTGTTTTCTCAGGTAGAAGTCTGAGGTATTTGAGCATCTCCAAGAGTTTAAGGCACTTGTTGAGACTCAATCAAGAAGAAATATCAAATCCCTGTGTATAGATAATGGGGGGTACTATGCCAACGGAGATGTATAGAATATTTGTCTTGAGGTCAGAATATAGTTGTAGAAAATAGTACCATATACTCCGTAGTAGAATGAGGTTGTTGAGTGGAAAAATATATCTCTCAAAGAGATGGGCAATTGCATACTACATGTAAAGGCGCTTCCTACCAACATTTGGGTTGAGACACTTAACTATGCCAATCAAATTCAGAATAAATCCCCTCATATATATGTTAAGGACATGAATCCTTTCAAGGCTTGGAGTGGCAACAAGTCGAAATTCATCCACTTCTACATATTTGGATCATGAGCATGGGCCTTTTTGGGGTCCTATAATTATAGGCGAGTCGATTCTTCAACTGTTGATTTGGTGTTTTCCCTCGTGATGATGAAGTCTGGCTCAGGTGATTCTGTTTCCTCCCTCCATTCTTGTCGCTAAATCCCCCATCAACCTGCTGCATCCTTCATCCAAGCTACGCCCTCACTCCCTTGTCCTGTTGCCCCATCGATTACTTTTCCCGCCTTCCATCCCTGCATAAATGGACTTAGGATGAACAAAAAGAACAATAGGTTAGTTAGATTAAAATAATAATAAGTGTTGATATAGTTAGTATAGGTAATAATTGAGTAATAAACAACTAATTTAATAATTGATTAATTATTAATTAATTATTAATTAAGTTAAAAAACTAGGTTAGTAATTAGTTAGTAACTAGGTTAGTTTTAATTAAGTAAAACAAAACAAAAAATTAAATAAACTCAAAATATTAAAAAAACATTAAAAAACAAAAGGTGATAAAATATATTAAAAATAAAAATATATATAAAAAACAATTATAATAAACATAATATAAAACATAATAAAATAAAACTTAAAACAAATAAAACAAAAAAACAAAGAGAAGACAAAACATGAAATAATACGTGACATATGTAATATTACATATAATATAATATTTAGAAAAAATAAAAATAAAAAACTAAACAATATCCTATCCTAAGTCTACCCCCCATCCCTCTCACTCACCTTTACCTCCACGCACATTTTATATCCCACTCCCCCTACGTCATAACCCATCACCCTCCACTCACTCCCCATCCCCCTACGTCATAACCCACTCACCATCGCCCTCCCTACGTCACATTCCACTACTCCTTTCATACTCCCGCCCACCTTATACCCCCACGCACATTTTGCATATTAAAACCTTTCAAACCCACGGCAAATTAAATCAACGCACCAAATAAATTCCGGAGCCCCACCCCACCTTCCGAAATTTAACAAGGGGGGGGTTCGAAATTTAAAATAAAACTCATGCAAATCTAAACGGCCCACAAACGAGCATCCAAATCAATGACCCTGGTTAAATTCCAGATCCCCCTGGGCGTTCTACATTTAATGAGGGGGGGAGGGGGTCCGGAATACCGCTCTCCCGCCAAAAAACCACTTTCCCCATTTTTTGCCAATATTTGTCTATTTTACCACATCCTCTTCCAGGTCGATTTTGAGGCAAACGGAGACGAATTTTAAAACTCCGAGAGATGTTTTTTCTCAAAACGGGCTGAGGAACAAAAACCTCTTTCAGTTTTTTCAATGGAGTCACGAGAAGAGAGCATCGAAGACATCTTCGAGGCCTATGTTTCCATATTTTCCATTTTCCGTTTCAGTCCCGATCTTTCAGGAGCTGTCACGGCCAGCTGGGGACGCATTCGACGAAACCAAAAGAGGTTTTTGTCCAGAACATGCCCATATACAATAACCTATTTCATTTTTCTCCCAGGTGTCATCATTGAATATAAAATCACGTTTGATCAGACCCCTATTTCGCAGAAAAACGATCCATTTTTCATGGCAGAAAACTCTGAATTTTGTGGGAGTGGTGGCTATTTTTAGCCAAGGCGGTTAAACCGACTCTCGGAACTTGATGAGGTGATATACCCTATTTATTGAGATGATTTTAATGTAAAAGGGTTTGACTTGTGGAAATATTTTGGTCCTTTATGGCTGGATTGTGGGCCTTGTTGCTTCAGGAGGTTTCTCTGTAATGTTGGAATGACAAATCATTAATGGAGAAAATGACTTACAGGATTCTCGTGTAGCAGTGTTGGTGGTGTGTCCCTTCTCTGTTTTTAATTATCTTTTTGCTATCATTCAAACATTCTCATTTCTTATTATTGGAAAACAGTTAATGGAGAAGAATTTATGCATGCATACTCTTTGTCCAAATTTTTCAATAATCTTTATGTTTTGTTCTAAAACTCAGCCTATGAATTATTAAATGCTCATTTGCTCAGTTTTTCTTCCCCATTTCTTCCTCAAATCGACACCCTTTAAACTTGATTCGATCCAACAGTTGTTACTATCTTTCCCTGTGGAGACATTTACCTCTTGATTTGATTTGATCATTGTCTTATAAACATACCCCATAGCCCAATGGTGATATGAGAAACTCGTCAACCATATCCAAACCCCCAACTCATGTTCTTCATAACTAGCCTAATACCTCTTCAAACAAAGCTACATCAGACAGAGAGATCCCTCTCTGAGTCTTGGAGGGCTAGATCCAAGACTCGAAGTGGTTTTGATGTTGCCTCTGTGATTGCCTCACAGCCTTGGGAAAATTACAGAGTGCTAACATAATGGCGACTCCACTGGGGAGCTCTTCCCAGTAGTACACTTCAAGATTCAGCTCTGATCACTGATGGTGGACAGTGACCAGACACAAGAAGGCTGAGATCATTCACCTGACGACTCCAATAAACTCCAGACAATGCCAACTTGAAGACTCCACTGGAGGAAGAACCTGAAGCATGACCAAGCAGCCTAGAAAGAATAGGTACTCAAGCTCAAATTGCATTCAAGACATATTTGGTTTCATATGCAATCATGTCTTGTCTTTTTCTAAGCCTGATCAAACGTATATTGTCGAAGAGTATTTTGACCATCAGTCAATTGATGAGTCTCAAGAGATCATATCCCCAATTGTAGATTATGTACATGCTCAGACACCTGTGCACATCCCAGATGCATCTGTAGAAAGCCTAGTGAGACATAAGCCTC